>OMKI01057639.1:13650-31385 GCA_900302315.1 Phycis blennoides | reverse complement strand
AGCTGCACAAGGTGGGTGCACAGTTGTGCACGTTTTATGCAGAGCTAAACCTACTCCTTTGGGGTATATACATGTCAACCATTTCACGTACGTGTGTGTGTGTGTGTGTGTGTGTGTGTGTGCGTGTGTGTGTGTGTGTGCATGTGTGTGTGCGTGTGCGTGTGCGCATGTTCATGCATGTCTATGTTAGGGTGTAACCAGTGTCAGTGGTTTTCTCAGCACCATCAGGTCACTGTGGTCTAGCTCTGGTACCAGGCTGGTGTCAGGCCAGATGTGCAGTACGTCCGGGACAATGCACCAGGGTAAGCAGCAGAGCCAGGCTACCTCTGAGTGACAGACAGTCTTTATGGGCCGTGGCCTTGTCCCTTCCTCTGTCCATTACTTCCTATACTGTAAATGCCCTTGTATGTCACACTCTCTATCCCCATCTCTGTCTTTCTCTTGCTATCTCTCTCTCTCTCTGGTTTGAGTACAGCACAGTACAACTTATACTGCTAGTTAATATATTCATTAATATGACTTCATTGTGTTTGCAACTACACGCTACTTTGTTGATGCACTGCATTTGTTCAAGGCGGTATTCATTTAGCTGCAGAAAAGCATGTAGCATCAGCGCCATCTTATCTCCCTGACCAGAACTGTCTGTAACATTCAATTATCAAAAACAACACTAGAAAACGTAATTCCACACAAGGAATTACTTTTACATAGGAATGCCCGTAATTATTGTGATAAATTAGTTGAGGTGGAGATCGAACCGCCAACCCTCCGGTTGTGAAACACACGCTCTACCTATTGAGCTCTGCCACCCAGTTGACAGCAGGAATGGAATCAGCGGAGTCAAACCTAACAATGGAAAGCTAGGCTCAATGTTATCTCTATGGGAGTTTTTTGCATTTGTATCTAAAAATATCTAAAAAAGTTTACAAAAATGAAAAATACATAGCACAGCTATACGGAAGAAGACCTTTGTAATACAGTTTGGATGAAATCTTGAGGTCCAGTCGGTTAGCCTCCATTAATTGCAGAAATCTGGTGTGAAGGAGAATAATATGACGAAAAGCGAGTTTGTGCATTCCTATGCACAATAATTATTGAAAATTAACTAATCATGAGGTGCCAGATATGGACACCACAATGACACAGTGACAGTGAATGTACTCAATTTGCGCTTATATTTTTGGGGCAGGAAGGAAGCAATTTCTAAAGAGGCCATGTATAGAGGGTGTGTAACAACAGCCATGCAACCCTAATCAGCAACATATACACATTTCCCATACAGTCATGTCATTACAATACGAGTTTGTAAGAGATATAACAACACTGTCAAGCTCTCAGCGTTCCATTTTGAAATGAGAGTAAATTATCGTTTGTCCTCGACATGTATGAATACCTTGGATGATTAACATGCCAAGAACACGCCTCTCCCTGGGCAATCTGCAGAGGACAACTGAGCACAACATCAAACTGAGGCATTCAATTACAGCTCTTCAGCCCTTAACCCTTCAGGCATCTTGCAGACATAACGTCTCCATAATGCCTTCAGGGAGCAGGTTGCATGTTTTAATTTAAGGTGATCAACATGAGCATGTTGAAAGTATAATGGAAACAGAACGCTCTTGAGGAGACCTAAGTCTATATTGTATTATAGACGTAAAATACAATTGTGAATACAAGTGTGTTCATGCCAAAAGTTCAAGTCGGTACTCTTCCTGCTTTCGCTAATCTCCAGTGGCGACATTGAGCCCAATGTTCCTGGTACCAGTTTGCTGAGGGTGTATCACATGTGACATCACAGTGGAGCAGCAGTGTGGCTACATCACAGTCCCTTTAGCTCTGCGCCTTGTGCTGACATGAACTTTCTCAACTTGTATTGCTTTGCGGGGGAGAGAAGCCAAAACGCTTGGTCAGGAGGAGTAATGCCTTGTAATTCTCTAGTTCATATTGAACATGTTTTGCAATACGCTCCTGGACCTGTGAGGGAGAGAAGGTGATTCCATTATCTCCCTCCGCAGCCCCATGTCTATTCAGCAGGCAAACCCCACTGAGCAACTGAAGGCTACAATTATGAGGAACTGTTAACATTAAAGGAGAAGGAGGTTATTATGGGATCATTATTCTGACTCAAAAGAATAAAACCACCCTCCCTCCCTTCCACCCTTCCTCTCCGTATCTCTCCCTCTTCATCCGAAAGTTGTATGGAGGAGCATGGTGGATTATGGGCCGGAGGTGCCACAGACACGCGCACACACAGAGAGCATCTCTGAGCGTGAGGTATTACATTAAGCGTGATGGATTGCTGGGCCTCTTGGTGTTTAATTGATAAGGACACACAAAGAGCCTGACAACATCAATATCAGAGTAAACAAGAGGGCCATGATGGATGGGGGCACAGAGGGACAAGCCAGCGGTATCCAGAGGGCTTATTGCTGAGCAGGTGTCAGCTATTCTTTTCTGCCTTCGGAAGCACGAGGCACGTCATCAGGTGATCTAAGTCCCTTCTTGTGTCCAATGGGTTCTGAGGGCGCAACTTGTGGATCAGCCTTCTTCATCTGAGTCCCCCTCCCCTGGTCCCGCTCTGACGTCAGTCAGGGTATTGCTGCTTAGGGATATTAAACTACCATTTGAGCCCCATCGGAGGAGTCAAAGATCAAATGGAGGAAAATGTTTTAGATACAGTTTACATCATTGTAGATGCAGTTCTTCTGTGCAGCCCGGTGGCTCAGTGAAGCATATTGGCAATGGCCCTTGTAGTCCAATATGGTCTTATTTGTCCTACATTACTAATTAATACTTCCTCTGAAAAGAATACAAATAATGCCATGATTGACTAATGATAATTCATATTGATATGCAATTTTGATCTTTTAGAATTTGGTATGGAAGGATCTAAGTTGTAACGTTACCTGGGAATGACCATCAAGATCAACATGCTTCATCTGTTTCTCTAAACAGCTTTACCAAGTGTTTCAGAGACCCTACATCGATGACAAACAACCCACAGGACCCCTCAGAACACGGTGCAGAACCTCCAGAACCCTGAGAGGAACGTGCCGAGGTGGGAGGTGTGTGTGTGTGTGTGTGTGTGTGTCTGCTGAGTCATCTCCAGCAGATGGAGCGAGGGAAGCAGGTGAGAGAGGAGCTGCATATGTTCCTGGATGCTGATGGAGGCAACCACAGCCAGTCAAGTGTTACGTGGCCACACAGCTGCTGGCTGCTGCCCTCGCCGCTAATGATGATGAATGTTTGACACAACGTAATGTCAGCACCCAGCAGAAGATACTGATGACGAGATAGTGAGATTCATTCTCCAGGCGGAAGAATTCCCAGGCTGGACCCCGACACCAGCCCTGTTCTGGCTGGTTTCAGTTCAAAGGTTTTGGGATACTTTGTCAAAAACAAAAAAAGGAATTATCACTCCACTACTCCAGACAAACAATAGGTTGGTCTGCATTTTCCTATGCAACGTTGCTGTGTGATGAAGTTGGTGCAGAATGATAACGCAAATACACTTCTTCCCAGTGAATGTCTCAGCGCTGTATATTCACGCAGCCCATTTGAATAATTGCTCATAAAGCCATCGCTTCCCTTTTCGTGTCTCAAGAAATCCACCGCGAGGACCGATTGTACTCGGGCCGGGCGCGGCGCCGGCCGTGCCTCCCATTGTGAAGCACTCCTCCGAAGAGCTCCCATCATGCACCCTGTCACGGCGGGGCGGGGCGCGGGGCAGGGAGTGAGGAGAGCGGCCGGGTGCCGCGGGGAGCAGCCTTCCATCATCTGTCCACGCGCCCGCGGCTCGGGATCACCAACACGCCCCGCCGCCCGCCGCGCGCCGGGGGCTCCTGAGAGGGATTACACAACCCGTGTGATTCCGCCTTTTCTTTTTTTTTTGCTTTCTCTTTCTTTTTCCCCGAAGGAACCGCAGCGGGTTTCCATATCACGCGCAGCCATTCAGACGGTTGAGGGCCTGTCACAGCTACTGGCAAGCCTCATTGTACTTCCAATAATACCCCATTAAAGCCTTTCTTCCAGCCCTGCTTATCTCTGAAAGAGCAGTCCACTGCCAAGGTATGGGGTCAGCGAGTGGGGGGTCCGACTATTTGATTTACCCTGTTTAAAAAAAGATGTTGTGCAAATTTGCTTGGCAAATAATTCACTGAAAGGGCGGAACGGACTACCTCCCCGGACCCGGAGTGGTACCGGGCCGTCTGTCTGAGGATGAGAGGAGGGAGGCGCTGGGTGTGGGTTGGCGGAGGTGGGCGAGGGTGGGTCCTTCGCGTCAAATAATTTTCCGCCTCACCTTACTTCACCTTACTTCTTCAATCTGAACAAAACAAGGAGTCAGTGCTGACGGACAGAGTCCCCATGCTGTCCAACACAAACACACGGTTTCTAGAGCTCTCCTCCTTCCTTCCATGTCTCCACCCACTCTGCTCTCCACCTGGCTCCGCCCGCTGGCTGTATGTCCTCACCAACATGGTGGTGTCAAGCACAGACAAGCACACCAGAAGACAGACATATGGACAAACACACACACACACATATTTAAACAGATGCACACACTCATGCCCTGTGTGCAAGCACACACACACACACAAGAACACACACCAGGACACACACAGGAAGACGGTGAGTGTGACGTATCCTGTGTGTGTTGCTCTTCAGGGGTAATGCAGCTGGAGCCGGGCAAGATAAACAGAGCGCAAGGCCGCATCGATGGGGATCTCTACCAGACATTATGACACAGGTAAACATGGAAGAGAAACTGCAACAGTCATGGTAACGTTGGAGCTGAAGTGTGACGTGTTGCGGTTACATCACTGGTCAAGTAGATTACACCCGAACCAAGAGAGGTTAGGACAATTTACCAAGAATGATGGGGATGGTTGATGGGATGGCTATTAAGGCACGGTGCTGTCACAGCTTCTGCACCGTGTTCAAGATGCACTGATAGAGGTGCAAGGAAGCTGTGGATGTGTCTGGCATCTTTTATAGCGATTGCCTGAAGTGTATGTGTGTGCGGTCGCGTGTGCATCGCGTGTGAATGAGTTTGTGCGCTCCACATAGAGACTGAAGTACACAGTAAGAACTGAAGTTCAAACACTGGATTCTGTGAACAATGACACACCAAATTATGAATAATCATTTTGTCATCTTGTAAGCGTTACTATAAATGCTTCAGAACACAGAATGCCCCCAGCTCCAGGAGAGTCTGAGAAATATCTCCTTGGTAGGCTAGCGACATAGTCTTACAGTTTGCTTCACAAACCAGATTGAAACGGGATGCTCCCTATGTTCTTCATCAGTGCAGATACCAGGAGCAACACTTCGCAATGAGCATGGTCTTATAGCTTCAGACCGGCAGATAGTAGCTACTTATATATTGGGATGTTGTTCTTCCTTTATACTTTGATGTTATTACCATGATCTGTGTGTTAAATGCCACTGAAATATTCAAGCCCATTGAGCAGCCCATGGTGAGATGGACAGCCTTACACATGGAGGTGTCAGCATCAGTTGGAGGTCATAATGTCATTCAGGTGTTGAGCTCTTGGTGACAAGTTCTTCTGCGATGACAGATGACATTTCTGTGAGCGAGCCTCTGGAGTGCTCTCGCCGTGCGCCAGCGCTGGCCTTTCACTGGGTCCGCCTAACCAGAACTCATCAGCATGCCTTGAGTGCACGGCACACACACACACACACACACACACTCACACATAAAACGTGTAAATGGCAGCTGCCTCGATGGCTGCCATGTCCCTTGTTTTTTGTCCCTTGGTTTTTTGCATGTGGGTCAGCTGTTTCAGAGGTTGTAGCAGACTGGAGCTGCTTTTGTTCTTCTGTCGTCCTCTACCTTCTTCCTTGTGTTCTCTGCCATCAGCCTCAGACTCTCAGGCTCAGTCTCTTGTGTGTGTTTGTGCGTCTGAGTGCAACAGAGGCCAACATGAGAAACGCCGGTCGATGGCGTGTTCCCTTCATCCACTAGAGGGTGGGCCGTACCTCCCCTCTCTTTCCCCGGTCTCCAGGCAGCGTGCGCCAGCAGTAGGCCTGCGTCGAGGTAGGAAGGGATGGGTGCGATGCAGGAGGTTCCACCAGAGATGATTTATTGGAGATTTTCTTCCCATTCTTTGAAATGTCATGACGGCACCCCCCCGCATGACGAGGCCCCCGCGTGACGGGGCCTCGCGTGACAGGGCCCTCGCGTGATGGGGCCTCGCGTGACAGGGCCCTCGCGTGACGAGGCCCCCACATGACGAGGCCCCCGCGTGAGATTTTCTTCCCATTCTTTGAAATGTCATGACGGCACCGTCATGCGGGGGGCATGACGAGGCCCCCGTGTGACAGGGCCCTCGCGTGACGGTGCCTCGCGTGACAGGGCCCTCGCGTGAAGGGGCCTCGCGTGACGGGGGCCTCGCGTGACGGGGCCTCGCGTGACGGGGCCCCCGCGTGACGAGGCCCCCGCATGCCGGGGCCTCGCGTGACGGGGCCTCGCGTGACGGAGACTCGCGTGACGGGACCTTGCGTGACGGAGCCTCGCTACCGGAGCTGTCTCCCAATGCTGCTGCAGACAGAGGGGTTTAAAAGGGGAGCCGTCCTCTGAGTGCCTCAGGGCAGGACAGGGGTCTGTTTCAGATTGATTATCAATCAATCTGCCGGTCACTCCAGGCTGACCTCTCAGCGGTCCGCACAAAGTCACCCACCAGGTGAAGACACCCACTCATGAGCAGATTTGACAAAACCATCACAAAGGTTGTTTTAAGATGGAGACCTTAATCTGGATTCACATTGTGTATTCTGAACACCTTGGGTTCGAAGCGTGACTTTATACACTTGGTGTGAATACATCTGTATGCTAAACTCTGATTATTATTATAAAAGGGATTATTTATGTGACATATTAAGTCAAATGAGAACTACCATAAACATATTTAATGATAAAGTAATAATGATTTAATGTAATCATTGCAGCATTTGAAGCACAATGCAATTGCCTCATTCAGCCTTAGAAATGTATGTCACAATCTTAGAGATATGAATTAACATTTTCAATACTTTTTGACAAACGGTTCCGTACGTTCAGTCGATTACAGTTACAGTTTCCCCTCATACCTGCATCGATCCATCTGTTGTCTGAGCTGAACAACTAAACACGTCCACCACCCCAGGCTCCAGACAGAAGATATGAGCCTCAATCTCCACTGTCCATGTGAAGGCTGTACTCTTCTCAGATTCCCTGTACCGTTGGCTGCTGCAGGTCATCAGTTCATAGTACAAGCCTGATGCTACCCGTCACACCTCTTGGACTGCACAGAAGGCATCCACACAGCGAGAGGAAGAAATACACAGGCCTTTCACGCTATTTCTGCAATTATAATTATGCTCGCATTGCAGGAAAGCCACTGTGGGTTTGGTGTGCTCATCGCTAACTAAATAGACAGAGGAATGCTAATCAAGGTCTCAGTTTCATCACTGGAGACGTGTGTGCAGCTTTTTCAAATCTTCTTCAAGGGTGGGAATAATCAGAGTCAGCCTCCAACCAGAATGCGTGCTCCGCGAGGGGAGAAGGAACAGTATAGCTTCTCTGTAAACATATTTACAGTATGTCCCCGTGATGGGAATAGGAAGAGAAGAACACTGCTTGCACAGTGTCCTCTCTATAGTACGTAGTATAGTTTATAGTTTTAGTTATAGTTTCATTCCTGGATTTGCATTGTGATGCTTCTGGTTTCTTATAGTCATTGCCATTGCAGTATATTTGTCTGTATGTGTCCGTCTATCTGTGTCTCTTCCTGTGTGTCTGTCTGTGAGTCCGTCTTTCTATCCGTCTGGCTGTTTGTCCATCTGTCTGTCTTGATATTGATATGTTGACATGTGTTGATGTTGTCATATTGTTCTCGAGAGTAAAGTTCACCATCTTTACCAGCAGAATCACACATAATGGAGGATGGTGTGCTCATAACGTGTTCACTTTGTGTTCACACTTGTTCATCAGTGCCTTTGTCTCTCTCTCTCTCTCTCTCTCTCTCTCTCTCTCTGTCTGTCTCTCTCTCTGTCTGTCTCTCTCTCTCTCTCTAACACACTGACTCTCGCCCTCTCCACCCACCTCCTCCCACTGGTGGATGTAGCGGATGAGCCTGGACAGGCGCAGCAGCCGCAGCAGGCTGAGGATCTTGGTGAAGCGCACGATCCTCAGGGCCCGCGCCGTCTTGTAGAAGTCCGAGTCGATGCGCGTCTCCACGATGAGGAAGATGTAGTCCACGGGGATGGACGAGACGAAGTCCACGGCGAACCAGCTCCGCAGGTACCTGATCTTGATGTGCTGCGGGTCCAGGATGATCTCCGTGTTGTCCTCCTTCACGATGCCCGTGCGGAAGTTGAGCACCAGGTCCATGAGGAAGAAGGTGTCCGACACCACGTTGAACACGATCCAGGGCGGCGTGTGCTCGTCCTTGAAGAAGGTGATGCCCACCGGGATGATGATCAGGTTGCCCACCATCAGCAGCAGCATGGTCAGGTCCCAGTAGAACCTGGACACGAGGAGGGAGACGGGGCTTTAAGGTGCTGCAGGTAAGATCACAAGATCATCACAGAGAGGGCGGAATAGAGCCGAGGAGAGCGACATTCAGAAAATATACATTCTACAAATAACAGTAAAGCAATATCAAGTCAATATTTGAACTAAATAGTTACAGTATCATTGACATTTTACATATTCTACTTGTTGAATTCGGTGTCAATTAGCGATATATACTTATAGACTGTTTGATCATTAACTATAGTGAATGCTAATCCCCAGAGAATTTAGATGAACAATTAATTAAATGGATGAACCTTTGAACCTCATTTTGTAGCACTGATCTGACGATGATCAAAGTATGAATGTATGATGCATGATGTTCAGGGTTATACCCACAAGCCCTGCTGTTAGGCCTGGACCTGTGCTGGCTGTAATGCTCTATTTCTGTGTTGTGCAACAATCAAACATATCACAGCAGACGCAGCACGGGCAGGGGACAAAGGATCATGTAATTACGTTATGTAGAACATCATCATTTTAAAAACAGATGTTATCTTCAATAATGGACATTTTCAATTTGATGCGTTTTTTTTTTTTGCTTCAACACAACAGATTTTGAAGAAAAACTAATCCTGAAGCAAATCTCAGCAGATTGAAAATAGACAATTGCCTGAACAAGATCAAATAGAGAAACAGCTACCCAGTGGATAGGAGAGATGTGCTGTAGTGTCAACACAACACTCTGTTTTCACGATGACTTGGTCTGATACATATATTCCATCGAATTGCATCCACAATATGCTGATATAAGTCAGTGAGTCATACAGACAATATTTGGCGTTTTGTTTTCAACCTTTGTGGGTTCACCTTTTCACCACTGTAATAAAGCATACCACAAGCTAGCGGAGCATTTGCTCACCTTTTCACCAATGTAACAAAGCATACCACAAGGTATAGGGTTACCAACTTTGGGTACCTGGTTGGAGTGAGATTTTGATGCCATCGGCTTAATCATGCGAGCGCTCACAAACAACTGTGATCACCATCACAGTTTAGACGTGTTTCCAATATCAAAACCTAGCTTGAAAGCCTTCGTGGATCCCGGCTGTGAACTTGACCAGCTCTCCAATCAGCACAGAGATGCGCATCGCTCATCAATCAGGGACATCTAAAGCCCCTGACAAACTGTGGGACAATGTCGGGCTGTCGCTGAGTGTCTGGCCCTGGTCTCCTTGGTGCGTCCTGCACCGTGGGCTCTAGTCAAAGTAACTTGCTTGGTTTAACCCTTTAGATTTGACCATAATACGTTCACCTGTTCTGTTGCTGTGGCAGTGTTGGGGCGTGAGAATTGTTTGGGCAGCGTGCAAATGTAAGGCTGAAGGTGAAAGCACTACGTCTCCTTGTGACTCACCTGTCTGCCGTGTACCAGGGGTGTTGTGTGCATGCGCTTGTACATCAGAATACATTATGGGATGTTTTTGTTAGCCATATTGAGAGGACTCAAGAGAGTTGTACTGCAAAATCCTAAATCAACATAAGTATACCATAACCAGGGCTAATTAAAGCTTTGTTTTGCCATGTCTTACATGAGAAACTCATGTAATTTCACAATCTATTACTATACAATGACCGAAAAAAACATTCAATATTATAAGTAACATTCCGGTGCTCCCAAGCTCCTCAATGGCAGGAGGTTCTGCAATGCCCTGAAGGTTCCTGATGTTGATCTGAACTGATGGAGAGCTAGCCTAGAGCTACCAGCCTGGTGTGGGGTACAGCACGCCCACGATCCCAACCACAAGTTCAACTCAACTTAAAGTAGTAGGGCATGAGCATGACACATTATTTTCAGGGTATTATATGGAATAGGTCCATACTTCATAGCAGCAGACTCACAGCAGACTGTGAAAAAAAGAATCACATCGATAAAGTTTAATAAAAATCAGACAGGCAATTCTGTCAAACATGTAGGTATTATGGAGCCAGAACTTGTAATCAATAATAAAGTAAATCATAAATGTTACCAAGGTCCTAGTAGCCTAGCCTATGTACGCATTATGGCTTAAATCCCACACAATTTCACGGCACATCTAGTCTAGCTTCAAGGCACACCGGTGTGCCAGTTTAACCAGTGGTTGGGAACCCGACGCCAGTAGATGACGGCTTCCTCACAAGCTCTTTATATTGGCTCTGTAAAGTCACAAGGTTTTGATTCAACAGAGGTCAATGAGGGCTGTTAAACTGCTAATTACTAAATTGCATTGTGCCCTTGTCCATCTTTCACACCTGGGGAACTTATGAATGGCGCTCAGTGGGAGCTTTCACAATGACGTCTAGATTGGTTCTTTTTGTGTTAAGGACGATGGATGTCAGGTTGGGCCGCGAGAGCAAGGGCTCTACCCAGCTGATGTGGGTGATTTACCTGCGCATGTTTTTTTTTTTAAGTCGTAAACATCTATCAACATACAAAACCAATTTCGCCGCCCGGGCCAACAGAAAGGAGAAAAATGGCGCTATAAAAATTCTCTCTAGTGTCAGCACTACAAATAACCAGATATCTACGTTCTGTACGCATCTGTTTACCTTCATGTGAGCATAAACAGAAATAAACAAATCCAGTCACATTAAAGGGTTTGAATAAAACAGCCATTACAACTAGGTAGCTAATATGCAGTTTCAAATGTCTGTTTAAAATGTAACTGGGCGTCTAGAGTGTCTAGCTACATGCTGCGAGGGCGAGGGCTGAGTGCAAGGTGTATGGCTGTAGTGAATGGAAAGTGTCAAACACAGATAAACTGCTTCTGTAGAGATCAATGAGATAGCAGCCAACACTATAATTGGTACGTAACGGTTAGCAGTCCCGAGATAAGCATTGCTATGCGTTCTCGAACATATCTGTCTGTGGATGCATCGCTTTACTTAACGTAAGACACCTGAGGTGTAATGTAATTATACAACACGTATTGCACACTCTTTCATACAATCTCTCTCTGTCTCTCTCTGGCTCTCTCTCTCTCTCTCTCTCTCTCTCTCTCTCTCTCTCTCACACACACACACACACACACACTTAGCCACACACCCTCAAACCACTGACAGTAATTGGAATTCTTCAAAGTAAAAGGGTATCCACTATTTCAGTTGCTTGACAAGCCGGGCTATATTTAGAGAGCTCTGGCTGTGACTGTGTTTGCTCATGTTAAGATTGAAAGCCCGGGAGGACAAAAAAAAAAAATCTTCAAAGGAAGTAACACAAACATAGGTAATGACATTTGTTCTTCCCTTTCCCCCAGTCTCAAACGCCACGCTCTGTTCCTCCCAGGTAGCGTCGAGGCCTGACAGGCTG
Organism: Phycis blennoides; assembly: GCA_900302315.1. NCBI lineage: Eukaryota > Metazoa > Chordata > Actinopteri > Gadiformes > Phycidae > Phycis > Phycis blennoides. The sequence continues at coordinate 19,524 of OMKI01057639.1, read as the reverse complement.
TGTGTTCCTCAAGCTACGCGCTAACAGGATGGGAGCGTGCTTCTGCATTTGGTCGGGCCTCTATTGGAATTAGCTTGTGTATTATTTCATGCAACTGCAACGCAATCAGAACATGTTGGGCAAATCTTTCAGCAATAATTCGTAAAATCAACTAAAACTTTTGAGTCAACAAGTTATCGTACAATACAGGGTAAGAAAAGTAGAGTCAATGGAAATATAAAAGGGTAAAGGGGCATTTAGCAGACGCTTTTGTCCAAAGCAACTTACAACCAGTACATTTGTGGGGTTCAACATGTGGACAGTTGGAAGAGGGGGATCTAGGGGATTTAACCGCCGACCCTACAGTTAGTGGACGACCCGCTCTGTCCACCCGCTCTACCAACTGAGCTACTGCCAATATGATTTGGTAACTTAGACAAATCATTAGTGTTGGTTTGGTTCCTCCATCTTGGGGAGATGTCCTGTTTCAGGAAGATCTTTCACTGATCAGACTAGGTGGACTAGGTGGACTCAACCAAGACTGTTAGAGGACCCGCACTACGCTCCCTCTCCAGAGCCCTGGGGCAACCTGGGGGCTGCACTGCTGCCTCCAGGTGGGTCCCTAATTGACTTTTGATGGAAAAGCTCCAGAGACTTCACTGCTCGCAGCCCATTTTTGACGACTGCCAGGTGCCTTATCCTCCACCCCACCATGTGATATTCCTATAGCAGATCTTGGATGTCCACTTCTACTCCTATCCTGCATGCTGTTCTCCAAGTATGCTTCAGACTTCAGATAGACAGGATGATTATCTGTTCTCTAGAAGGTCTCGTGTTGTCCTCAGCTGCCTCAAATGACGTTGTTCAGTCTTGAATTGTGAGGCAAAACAAAAAAGATGGCAATGTAGAAATATCCCTCCATAGACCCCAAATAGACAAGTGTCTGGTTGTTGAGAAGACCCACCCCCTGAGTGTATGGCTCAGATTGAATAGGTAGCTGGCTGGAGTGAGATTTTGATGCCATGGGCTTAATCACGTGAGCGCGCACAAACAACTGTGATCACCATCACGGTTTAGACGTGTTGTTTCCAATATCAAAATCTAGCTTGAACGCCTTCTTGGATCCCCGCTGTGAACTTAGCATCAATAAGGGACATCAGCAGGCCGTCAGCAGGCCGTCGCTGAGCATCTGGCACTGGTCTGCCCGGTGTCCCACACCGTGGGCTCTAGTCTGCTCTGGTCTCCGTGGTGTGGCCTGCACCGTGGGCTCTAGCCAGCCCTGGTCTGCTGCGGTGTGTCCCGCACTGTGGGCTCTAGTCTGCCCTGGTCTCTGCGGTGTGTCCCGCACTGTGGGCTCTAGTCTGCCCTGGTCTCTGCGGTGTGTCCCGCACTGTGGGCTCTAGTCTGCCCTGGTCTCTGCGGTGTGTCCCACACTGTGGGCTGTAGTCTGCCCTGGTCTCTGCGGTGTGTCCCACACTGTGGGCTCTAGTCTGCCCTGGTCTGATCTTAGAGATCTAGAGTATAGAAATCTAGTCTAGAAGTATCCATTGTTCTGAGTTGTGCCCAAGCTGAAGATCAGTGACGAAGGTTCCTATGGAGACGGCATCCTTCAGACTGCAGTTACCAGCATTAGCCAGACCCTTGTGGAGGACCAGAACATTCTAGCTAGCCTGCATGTATCTAATGAGGTATACAATATGTGCCCGATAAATGTAGCATGAAAATTTGAAAGTAAAGTTAAGAGATTTGAGAGTGAAAATAGGAAAACCCTGATCCTCGCAGAGAAGCCAGATGTTGAAGGACCCCTGGGCCTAGCTCATGCAGGGGAGGGACTGCAAGCCATAACAAGGAAACAGGGACTGGCAGCATCAGAAGCTGATGCCTCTTTAATATAACTACTTTTTGGGAAATATTGAAGGCAATGCACCACATATCGTCTCACACAGACGATCATGAGAAAGTATATTCTCATCAATATGGAATTATACTTTTATGACCTGCTAAATTTTGGGAGAATGTGTGTGTGTGCGTGCATCTTTGTATTTGAATGTTATGCAGACACATGAGTTATCCTTTTCTACTCTTGCTGTTGGCTTCTGATGGAGGTCAGCCTACCTAAACATAGCGGGGATCCATTTACTGTGTTTTATTATGCATTGGGACCCTGACATTGAAGAACATTGTTCTATAAATACAGGTGGAGTACAGGAGGAGTGGTCTGCACTGCCAGAGCAATGATTGGGTTATAAGCAGTAAAGTGGTTATATTCTCCGCTGAAGAAGATGCCTTTTTACCTTTTTTTCGTTTTTGCCTAAAATGTGTTTCTACATAAATACAACCGTGTTTGTGAGCGTGTGGAGTTTGCACTCTAAATACAATCAAGAAGGACGACTGTGAGACTGCATGCAGTGTGTCATACATGAGCCCATGCAGAGGAACATTGCAGTGCGCGAAGGCAAACACTACAGAGAGAGAATCCGAAGACTACGCCTAGCTCGGTGTGTCACGATGACAGCACTCCCTCCCTGCTGTACTGACGCTGGATGCGGTGACATTTCTCTATCTTGCAGCGGCTCACGGTGTCTCCCAGGGATGCCAGATGCTTGTTCTCACCTCGGAGTGCATCTGGCTACATGGTAAGCCTTTCTTGCAACGCCCCGCTCCTCAGGGGCCTCGTCAACTCAGGGGCCCCTTCACCTTGGGGGCCCTTGTTAGAGCCAGGCCTGTCCGTGTGTGTCTCTCAGGGGCCGCCATTAACCAGCCGGTGTACTGAGGGGTCACACAATGTTGTTTACACACCACGACATCGTGTATTTAAGTTGGGGAATGTGTGTATTTTGTTCAACTGTTTGTTCAACTGTGTGTGTGTGTGTGTGTGTGTGTGTGTGTGTGTGTGTGTGTGTGTGTGTGTGTGTGTGTGTGTGTGTGCGTGTGTGTGTGTGTGTGTGTGTGTGTGTGTGTGTGTGTGTGTGTGTGTGTGTGTGTGTGTGTGTGTGTGTGTGTGTGTGTGTGGAATGGAATGCCGGTAGGCCACATTCTGCAGTGGTGGTAGACATCCCCAGTGAACATAACTTCATTCTGCACATCATGGGCTGAATGGGTGACATACTCTGAGCTCTCGTCTACATGTATATGGATATTTATGAAATGACTCCCCCTGTCCACATCAACGGAGTTATAGAAATATCTCTGTCCACAAGAGAACACAAAAACGGCCGGCATAGCTCAGTGGGTAGAGCTAGCCGGAAGGTTGGCGGTTCGATCCCCACCTCCAACTGTCTACATGTCAAACCCCACAAATGTACTGATTGTGAGTCGCTTTGGACAAAAGCATCTGCTAAATGCCCTTCTTCTTCTTCTTCTTCTTCTTCCAAAACAATTTCAAACGATCACAATAAGCATGGCAGGCAGGTAGGGGCGATCAAACTGTGTGTCAAACGTCACAGAACAACACCAGGAGCAGGATGGGCTCCTTGTGGCGCGCTGTGGTGCAACGACACAGCGTGGGGGTGTGATGATGCCATGGGCTCGGTGGACGGGTCAACACGTACTTAAACCTACCAGCACCAGCAACACACCGGGGGGGGGGCAGGCTTTGGCACGTGCTCAAAGTGTGAAACAACAGTTGGGATGTGTAAATCGAGGTCAGCATGTCGTCGTTTTGCCAAACCTCCGTTTCGCCGGTCTGACCAAAAACACAGAAAATAGACTTTGGGAAAAATTCTCCATCATGGCAGGCGTTTTCAAAAGCTTTGTTTTCGGTGACCTCAAAGTGTGTTTCGGTGTGCAGGGGAGGACAAAATGCAGAAAGAAAATACTTTTTAGAAACACTCACTTTTAGAAACACCCGTGCATGCGTGGACGAGGCGTGAATGACACCTTGCAGAGGGTATAGGCAATGCGCTGTGTGTGTGATTCTGGATCCCAGTAAATTATTGAGGTTTATCTGTTTACGAATATGAAACATTGTGTTTCCCCTGAATAATTCATTGTCTTGTTTTGTCTGTGTGTGTTTTCCTGTTGTGAAGTCTCTGAAGGTCTGTTCTTGTGCATATTGATTTACCATCTGAATTTTGGCAGTCGAAGAATTTCAGAATTTCTAGTCAGTAAAGATATCCTGGATAAATACAAGAAGCATCACGTTGCCTATACATATTCACCGTGTGTGTGTGTGTGACTGAGAGAGAGAGAGAGAGAGAGAGAGAGAGAGGGAGGTACAAACACACGCACACAACGTGTGTGTTTGTGCATGTGAGAGAGTGAGAGTGTGTGTGTGGATCAAGAACCATGGAATGCTCCGTTCAGATGGTGGGTCCGTGGGGCCCATGGGACAGGGCCAGCGCACCACGTGAGTACAAATGAAGGACTCCAAAAAAAACTAGAACAAATCACACAAACAAAGCAAAAGGTGAAAGCGAAAGCAAACATTCAAGTCAAATGTAAGCAGAAGAAAGAGTGCTGAAGTCACCATAGGTTTGGCAAATCGCTAACGTCGAGTTGAAATAACAAAGGAATGGGATGAAATGGTTATTCCAGTATCAGTCTCCAGGCACTCCGACGGAGCGCCATAACGGCGTTGAGCAGCGCCGGCGGCCAGACCCCCAGCACTGTCCGCATCCCCACAGCATGTAGCAGGTGGCTGTATTCAGGAGGCGCCGTGAGTCTTTAAGAGGATCCCATCAGAGAGACAAATCTGCCCAGCCTCGTACCGCGGGAAAACAGACAGCTTCACTAAATACCTACGCAGTGGGGAGGGGAAATAGGAAATCCTCTGGAAGGAGTAATCCTCGCTAAAACTTTCGGCTGGAATTCCATTACTAGCAGGCGTGAGAGCAGAAGCACAAGGGGAGTGCACCTGCAGTAAGCCTGGCCATGGACGCTGGGCCGCTTCACAAAGCCAACGCACCTCACACACACACAACACACACACCTCACACACACAGAACACACACACAACACACACACAACACACACACAGAACACACACACAACACACACACCACACACACACACACAACACACACACCTCACACACACAGAACACACACACCTCACACACACACACACACACACACACACACACACACACACACACACACACACACACACACACACACACACACACACACAATACATACATACATACATACATACATATATAACTCCTCAAAATATAAAAATAGGCCTATTTATAATTATTTCAAATTATTCTTGAGTAGATTTTTCTCAACCCTTATGTTTCATCAAACACTTAACATTGCAGGTGATATCCGGATAATTACAAAAACAAAATACATTTGATTATTCTCCTTGCACGGTTGGCCGCTTGCACGCGGGGTCTTGCCAGGGAAAGTGGGCGCGCACGCAGAGCGAGGGCCGTGTTTGACGCTCAATTCGTGACCCACAAATCAAGACAGATTAGGACTGATTGTACCGTCGCAGCCGCGTCTGACCTACAATCTACCGTCGCCGCTCACTGGCCGATCGGCCCAGGGTCCAAAGGTTGCCATGGGAACAGGGCCCGAGCAGGGCGTAATCTGCTGGCGTTCCGCGGCCCCATCTCTCTCTCCTCGCGGGGACACGAGAACGCAGCGCGGCTGGATTCCTTTTTTGTCAGGCCCATATTCTTCTGCTCTATTTCCTCACGCTATGCACGGGCTCTCTCTCTCTCTTTCTTTCTCTCTCTCTCTCTCTCTCTCTCTCTCTCTCTCTCTCTCTCTCTCTCTCTCTCTCTCTCTCTCTCTCTCTCACACACACACACACACACACACACACACACACACACACACACACACACACACACACACACACACACACACACACATACGCACGCTCACTGCTGCCCCTACTGGCGGCCTTGTCTGGGTTGAATTAACTCCCTGTCTGGTAACCTCC
>OMKI01057636.1:5457-19191 GCA_900302315.1 Phycis blennoides | reverse complement strand
CGCAAACACAACATTTGCGCAAATTAACAAAGAAGTGATTTTTTTCAAAATGAGTACACACACACACACACACACACACACACACACACACACACACAGACACACACAGCCACACACAGCCACACACAGACACACACAGCCACACACAGACACACACAGACACACACAGACACACACAGCCACACACAGACACACACAGCCACACACAGACACACACAGCCACACACAGACACACACAGCCACACACAGCCACACACAGACACTCACAGCCACACACAGACACACACAGACACGCACAGCCACACACAGACACACACAGCCACACACAGCCACACACAGACACACACAGACACACACAGCCACACACAGACACACACAGACACACACAGACACACACATACAGTAGAGGCAGATACACAAAGAAACAATCACACAGGGCCTCCTCTCCTCTGCGTGACCTTCACAAGCTAGCACTCCAGGGCTCTGCTTCTGCTCTGCTTCTCCCTCTCTCCCCCCTCTCTCTATCTCACGCTCTCCATCTCTTCACACTTCCTTCCCCTCGGTCGTCTGCTGCCCTGCCTCTTCAATCCCATCACTCTTTCTCTTTTCTCCCCAGCTGTTCCACAACAGTGCAAACCGCTTCCACTTGCAGACTAGACATGGACGAGGGGAAGGAGAGCCAGTGAAGATAGCAGACACACACACACACACACACACACACACACACACACACACACACACACACACACACACACACACACACACACACACACACACACACACACACACACACACACACACACACACACACACACACACGACTGGAGGGACCTCCCCTCTCTTCCTCTCTCTGTCTCTCCCTCGGCCGCCCAGAGCCCAGAGGCGGTGCATCGTAACAATAACTATCAACACGCCGAGGGCAGGAGGACCTGTTAGGGCTTCTGCTTTTTCATACAAAAGAATGGAAAAACAGCCTTCATTCATACTGTAAGGCAAAGGGTTGCATAAGCTTGGGGAATTAATAATTAAGATAGAAGGTATTGAATAATTAGTCACCTTGCAGTGAGGGTAATACAGTGGATGTACTGTATGTATCACCTCAACATATTTTAAGAAAAGCCCTGATGTGACGGCCCATTTTAAAGTCCTAAGTGCATTTCTTATGATTCTTAGCAGTCATGCATTCTCAATGTGGATGGCTGCAGGGGGAGGCACAGTTATAAAATATTGGTCAAGGACATTGGGAGAACAATTGTATTTCTCAATGCCTAACTTTATGTAGGTTTGAACACGGACCACACGTTACCTCACAAATACCCTGGACCGGAGCGCCGTGACTGCACACCGACGGGGGAAGTTGAAAGAGGTTTCAAAGCAGCGCATTGACGGTACAAACACTGCGTCCGTGTGTGTAAGACGTTCCCCTTGCACCGGGAGCCTCTGTGTGTGGGTGGGCCGGCGTGGGCCTGGGCAGCGGGGGGTTAAATGGATGAGGATAAAGTTGTTTGGGCTACGCTCTGTTTCAGCGGCAGTCAGGAGACGTGAAAGCCATAGATGACAACTCAATCAGCGGCAGCCACCTCACTGCATTCAAAACACCACCAGGACGGCCTTCACTGGAGATGGAGACATCAACAGTGGTAACTGCTTCAGATTTTTATATTATAGGCCTTTTACTTTTCCTATTGCCAAAAGAATGACTCTAGTTTTTCCCATGTGGGGTTACCACTACAGTTATTTTGAGAGATTTAATGTAATGTACTCGACCCTAGAACAAGCTTTATGGCATATAATCATAATCGTTAGGTCCTCTTAAATCATCCTTTTCATTTATGTTCTTGCTCTTTAATATTTCACATGCTCTTTATTACCACGGTCAGAGAAATACTGATATAATAATAAACATCTTTCGGATCATATCCAAAAATAATCAACAGCATGTGTAAATCACGTACACCTTATGACTAAGACTTTTTTTTTCCTGCTCTCTCCCAGTGAAAATGCTTGATGATTCAATGTGTGATTAGGCTTTCTTCAAATCCGTTGTTATGGCTTCCACTTCCACAGGGACCGGCTCCATCTCTCACTGGAACAGTGAAAGAGCAGGTCCAAACCCTGGTTTAGTTGCAGGTGTTCTTACAAAAGCATCTAATTGCCTTCATTGCAGTATTATAGTCTCATCCTCTGACTCCTTGAGATTTTCCCCATGGCTTAGTTCACAACAGCAATACGAATAATAAATTGAAGCAGTTATCCAATTGGATATCCATTGAGAAGCTAAATAAGTGTAAGTGTGCACAAAGAAGAGATTTCTTTTAAATGTCAACCACAGCCTGGGAAACTGTGCTCCACAATTAAGCTCTTCTTGTACCATTTTTCATATAGCAAGACCTCTTTGAACGTATTGTGCGATGTCAAATGTATGTGCTAAACCTAGGCTATGTGTTCTGCTGTTGTATAACATGTTTCATCTTTATGTCCCATGTGAAGGACAGAACTGTGGCTACCAGTTACCCACGAGGCACTTCCTTGCATTTTTAAAGGCAGTTCCTGGCTATAAAATAACACCTAAATGGAAACCTATAATAGGTTAAACTAACTCTAACCCTAAGTTAACATGTAGGAAAGGATAGGATAAAATAGCTATGCCTGATTTGCCTCACATCAATGTTAAACCTAGTCCTATGAGTACATTGTGTCATGTGTGTTGTTCTTTCTGTATCAAACCATTGTATATTTGGTGTAGAAGATGGCTTATGGTGAGCTCTTTAAAAAAATGGGATATGCAAAGTAATTTCCTTCTGAATTTAACACGCTAACCGCTTGTTGAACTGAACTGTTGGGCACATGTTAATAGCATTTCCACCTCTGGTCCTACAGCCACCGTTTCTTAAATGGTTTCTTTCTCAAACAGCTACGGACATCAGAGATGACGGCCATCATTCGGCATCCAGCATTAGCAGAACAACCATGAAGAGGTGGCACATTGTGAATTGCTACAGGCCAATGATGACAAAGGACGAGAACACACTGACTGTTTTCTGCTGGCTGGTGAACTTTGCACCGTGTTGAATTCTTTTTCCACACATGTTCTATTCTATTCATTTAAAAGCTAGAGGAAATATTTGGAGCATGCTATGAATGGCCATGACTCTTTCTCCAAAGTGCTAATGTATTTTTTCACAGTAGTGTAACTGGATGGAGGACTCCTTAAATCCCCCTAACGTGCAGTATTTTGACAGCATCCCTGCCGCCACCACCCTCTGTGAAAGAAGCACACATTTGGCTCAAACTTATCTCTCTCCTAGCTGTTGTAATTTGTCTTCAAGACAAAAAATATGAACCCTTCAGTGGGATGCTATGGAGGCAGGTCCATCATGAAGTTGAGTCATCTGGAGCGTCGGGTTGGAGGCCAGGCCCGGGTTTGGATCCCAGCCAAAATCCAAGGCCATCATCAACCTAAATCAATAGTGAAGCGACCGTCTTATTACATATCACAACTCAAGCAGTAGTAGTCTGCTCTGCGTCGCCAGGCAATGGCTCAGCAGCACACGCGCATGTTCCCAAGTAGTACTCCAAGTGTAAAGTTAGATAAGCAAAGAACGTGGCATTACAATAGCCTTCTGTGTGAACCTTTGGAAAAATGCTCTTGATTGACAGAAGGTTATGTCAATCTCGTCATTCGCACTGCAGCCATCTGAATTCACACATGGGAGAGCTATTGTGGCCTCACCTGAGATTTCTTCAACCAAGAGAGACTATACAATTGTAAGCAACCTCCACCTTCTGATAATGGAATCACAGAGACTCTCCACTGACACAGACCAAGGTGAGAACACAGAGACCAAGGTGAGAACACACAGACTCTCCACTGACACAGACCAAGGTGAGAACACACAGACCAAGGTGAGAACACACAGACTCTCCACTGACACAGACCAAGGTGAGAACATAAAGTCAAGGGACCCCTCCTTGAATGCACCCCTGTCCCACTTCTGCCGTGTCCTCTGTGACTGGGATGATTCTCCCTAACGGGAATCCATGGAGGCGCTCGCTCCTATCCTACAAAGATGTCACGGTCAGTTCATCAGAGCCGCCGTCATGAAGCAGGCGGGCTGTCGCCTGGTATATGAGAATCAACCTTGGGGCGGTAGGCTTCATGGCTGCAGTCCCAAGAGATGACTTAACAATGACTCCTGTGAGCAGAGGTGAGTGCCCTGGAGACTGTGCAGTCTTTACTAACCTTAAATAATGATTTGATGAACACTGGTCCCATCACTTGTCCTTCCTCGTCTAGGTTTCAGAATCCCATCAGCATTTCTAGCTCTACAGTGGGTAGGATAATAATATTCCAATGCATGCACATTCTCTATCAAAACCCTCAACAAATCATGCAACATCTCTACATTTTACTTTGGATAGAATTTTTTTTGGGTTTAGATAACTTCAATGAAATAAAAGAAAACCACTCATATATATATCAAGTTATAAAATGACCGATGACTCCTTGTCAAAGGTTTTCCAGAGGCCCACAGCCAGTACGAAAATGGCCATTTCACTGTAGAAGGCACTTTGAAGACATCAGACACGAACAACCAATACTTATAACCATCTAATCTTTAAGGCCATATCAGCCGATGTGGCCTGCGTACACATATTCCCCGACTCCACCTTGAGACGCGAAGAGAATATGAAGCCCACATCCAGACCCTACAGTACCAGAGCCTACAGTACCAGACCCTACAGTACCAGAGGCTATAGTACCAGACCCTACAGTACCAGAGCCTACAGTACCAGAGCCTACAGTACCAGACCCTACAGTACCAGAGGCTACAGTACCAGACCCTACAGTACCAGAGGCTACAGTACCAGAGCCTGCAGTACCAGACCCTACAGCACCAGAGGCTACAGTACCAGAGGCTACAGCGAGGGACACCCACTCACTCCCATAAACCAATCAAGTAGGCTATATTTGTCCATTCCGCGAACTATAACGAAAACTGTTCGATAATAACCCTCAGAGCTGATCTAATTATTAAACAATTCAAACTAAGTTGGCTAAGAAATTCGTCTATGAACGTCAATTGCTTTAGCCGAGTGATCAGGGTTCAATGAGATTTAGGGGTTACAAAATATATTCAATAAGCTTCGCATATAGTTTTCATGAAAAATATCTCCATAACCTAATGTACTTGGGGAGATATCCACTCAAGCAATTATTCGATCAGTCCACGGTCGCGTGTGTTTACGCACAGCCACTACAGCGGGGTATCTGGATCGCATTATGTGACATTAAAAGGAAGAAGAACAAATGGCCCCTCCCACTCCGCCGTTTGATCATGTTTGTCCTCCATAGCAGCAGGTGTTATTGTCTTATGACCCAGGGATTAAGTAGTCATTAAAAGGACACCCTTGGCCCAAGACTGAATATCCTCCGTGCTGTGGGCTACGAAGCCGTAAAGGACAATGCTCGGTTACTTGACATCAATTAAAACACACACACACACAATCCCGCCTCCCGCACACGTGGGAGAGCTTACTAAATGAGCATTCTCACTGAGGCATGCTGCAATGTGATGTGGGATATAATATTTGATATCATTTCATTGAACGAGAACAACTGCTACTATCGTAAAACTCGTAGGCAACAAAAAAAAAAAAGCCTACACATTTGGTTGTCATTGTAGAGGCTTTGACCTTGTGTTACAATGCCCTTTAGTGAGTCTTCCAAATGTCAAAACATCTTTATCGACACCCAGCAATTAGCCTTCTGCATCTCAAAAAGTGTCTCCATGTTGCGTGGATAAATCACCGTTGATTGGACCATGCAATGCAAGGTTTGACTCGTGGTTATCAATATACTCGTAGAGAGTTTGCATTGACATTACATAATGGTCACACGGGCTACACTTTCACCCACAGCCCGAATACGTCTGCGATGACAACATGTTCTTGTATGTAGGAATTCACGCATTTTACATGTTGGCTGATCACAGCATTGAGGCACACAAAAAAATGAACACTTTAAACTGTCACGCCACATTTCGCAAAGAGTGGCTTCCTGACAAGGTCTTACCTTTGCTATTGTCCTCTTCCCTGTTCAGATACATGGCTGTGGATGTAGCGCGGCGCTGTGATGGCGTTGTGTCTGATACGTGGGACTCCTCTCGTCTCCTCAACTCCGCCGAGCCCGTGTGTAGTAGTGGCTGGTTATTGTCTTGTTGCTCCGCGGGGGCGCGCGCGCGTGCTTCAACTGCCTCTCCTCTCCTCAAGGCGGATAGGTAGGGTACCCAGTTAGAGTCTCTCTCTCTCTCTCTCTCTCTCTCTCTCTCTCTCTCTGTGTGTGTGTGTGTGTGTGTGTGTGTGTGTGTGTGTGTCTCTCTCTCTCTCTCTCTCTCTCTCTCTCTCTCTCTCTCTCTCTCTCTCTCTCTTTATATATTTATCTCTCTCTCTCTCTTTATATATTTATCTCTCTCTCTCTCTCTGTCTCTCTCTCTCTCTCTCTCTCTCTCTCTCTCTCTCTCTCTCTCTCTCTCTCTCTCTCTCTCTCTCTCTCTCTCTCTCTCTCTCTCTCTCTCTCTCTCTCTCTCTCTCTCTCTCTCTCTCTCTCTCTCTCTCTCTCACACACACACACACACACACACACACACACACACACACACACACACACACACACACACACATACACACGATCACACTCTCCTCCTAACCAAGCGTTTAAGCAGCTGATGCTCAAAGGACAAAGCGCAGTAATGGGAAAAGTGACTTTTGAGGAAGTGTTAGTAAGTCTTCCGTATAGTCGAGGATAACCTTTATGTGAGCTATAGTTCATTTATGTTCTGATTTAACATGTTAATTGAATGATTACGTGATCTGCCGTCTCGTGGATACTGGCTACGAAAGAACATGACAGAATGTCACCGAAATAGAAATGTTGGTAGTCATCATGAAACAGTGTTTGAGGAATTACTGAAGGGAACAGGTGGGGAGAAGCGGGTTGAAATGAAGCAGGTGGACACCTGCCCAACCCAACCAATTCATGCAAATGAAAGACAGCAAACGATATCAAATGTACAGCAGTCCTATAAATACGCATTTAGTCTTGTGTTGAAAAAAAAACCATTTAGATAACAATTTTAAGATAGCTCAACATTCAAATATTTGATGCTCAGTCGGTTCAGTCGGTTTGGAATATATGGAGGCTATTTGATGGAGAGACCAAATCTCAGTAGGTGACCTTGAGTCCTAGACAGGCTACAGTATGGAGAATATTTATATTGTTGAATATATATATTTTCTTTTCAATTCCGTCGTGGTATAAATATTCAGTTTTTGCTCAAACTTCTAGTTGGCTAAATCAATGGATCAATATGAATGGGTGGAATACATTAATAACATTAACGATTTATACGGAATATAACATATAACATCTGAAACATCATCTGAAACTAAAGACATGTTATGTTTTCTTCCGGTTATTGAGGAGCAGTTGAACTCTGTGCAGTGTGAGTCTATCTTTCACCCTCAGATGGAGAGTCGTTGTGGGGAAGGCTGCTGACCCGCGAGCCCCACCTCTGACCCCCAGTTCAGTGTCTTTATGGGGTTCATCTCGCTGGCTGTGTGTCCTTCTCCGATACACGAAACCCTGATTCCCATTGATTTAGTGACCTATATACACATCAGCCCCTCACCACACCCACTCCCTCTCTCTCCTTCTGTCGATGGTGTCTTCGTTTCCTCACCTCTCAAAATCCATCCCCCTCCCCCTATCACCAGCTCCTCCACCCCCTCCACTCAGAGGTAGTGCCTTGCTCCACGCTGTCTCCCTGCAGTCGTACACCCAGAGCAGCAGGAGGTGCTAATAATAGTGCAGGGCATAGGAGCCTTAGACTGAAGAGACCCGTGGAAGAGATTCTACTGAGCATAACACACAAAACACATGGCTGGTACACTGGAACACACATGCGCACGCGTGCACACACGCACGTGCGCACACACACACACACACACACACACACACACACACACACACACACACACACACACACACACACACACACACACACACACACACACACACACACACACACACACACACACACACACACACACACACACACACACACACACACACACACACACACACACACATACATACATACATACATACATACATACATACATACATACATACATACATACATACACACACACAGCATGTTGAGGAGAGTTGGATGGGGTAAAGTGAGCCGTGTGCATAATCTCTTGTGTTTATAAACAAAGGAGTAGATAGTCTGACGAAAGGAATCCCTCAGAGACCTGGGGAAATATGATGGGAAATGAGACTCTGAAATAGGACCCATTTGCCACCATCAGGGAAAGAGAAAAAGATACCCACGATTTTTGCACAAACATTTTGTTTTCTTGTTCTGCACAGTGTGTGGGCCCACATGAAGGAGTTATTATGTAATTTTAGAAAGGTAGATGCATGGCTAGCAAAGAGCAAGGAAATAAATGTTGTAAACAGTAGCCTAACACCATCTCATTGTGAAGATTGCATCCACTTAGTGGGACTTACATATAGCATTCAATCACTTGACATATTAGTAATGCATGACAGTTCTCAAATGTTTCACAGTAAATGATAAATAATGTAGGTTACGTTTCAGTGCTGAGTTATATCCGTGCTATCACACCAATTATTAAATGACGATTGAAGACGAAAAACCTGCTGAGCCATTACAGCTCTGTCGCTGCAGCATTAGAATATACAAATACCATGCACGATTGTGAATATAGACGTGCATATTCCTTTAATCGCACAATACATATGTATGCACCTGAAGTGGCCTAAAAGCATTAATTTGCAATCCCTTCCCATTCCCGCTGGGATACAAATCTCCTGTGACCCAACAGTGACATCTGGTGGACATTAAACAAATGGACGGATTGCACCCATAAAACAAGATGCGCCAATTTAACTTGTTCTCTCATTGGCCTCCTGTTCGGTTTGAAGTGGCAAGTATGTCATCACATGCTTCAAGCTCAAAACACAGGCTACTACTGAACCATGAAGGACAACAGAGTTCATGTATACAGACCACAGCACAGACATCAAGTTTTATTCAACATTTTATTCAACAGCAAATTGTGGCAGGGAATACAAGATGTCATTACATAAAATGTTCATCGCATTGTAAACAATGACAATTGTGTCACTCACCGTGCATTTAATCTCCCCCTCTGTTTCATTGAGGGAAATGTTGTGGGTGAGACGTGGGGACCATAGTATCCAAAGTGAAATAATGCACTGAGTTCTCCAGAAAGAGCCTTGCTCTGTACTTTACATATTTGTAGTCTTTATTATTATTATTATTTTAGTGTGTATTTGCTTGGCGTCTACTTATTGCATATCGATAAGCTGGTTTCTTATTTTTTTCTGTGGCTCTGGCTGCTATGAATATTTGACTAAAATCTAATAAAATCTTCATTATATTTATAATATATCTCGGATTCTTTACATTACATTCTTATACGTGTTGCCTTATAAGTGATATATACGAATTACATAACTGCAAGTAGTTGTTTAATATGAACCAGGGAGTAGGCCTGTAAACGTGACCTGCTGTGGTGCAGTGTGAGGCAGCTTCACAGGAACAGACACAACTCAAAATAAGCCCTTGACTTGAAGACCTTATTTCAATGAATATTTACACTGAAATCAAAGTTCTAGTCGGGTTCCAGGTTTAAATCCATCAATGTTAAGTTGTGGAAGTAGTCTGTTTGTTTTAGGGGTGTTTACATCCAGGTACTTTATCCAGCTTGTTAGACTTGGCCAAGTGGTCTCTTGTGCCTACTAATCCTTTGTGCTTTCTTGATTGTATACACTCATATATATTTGGTGTTCACCTCTCAGGCATCGGCCTGCTCTCCCTTTGTATACACGAGGGAAAGATGATGGAGAGTGTTGAAAAGAGGAGAAAAGAGTGGGACCGACAATAAGATGAATAAAAACATTGAAGTGTCACACTTACACAACTACATATATCACCTACAGCACTACACTGTTACACACACACACACACACACACACACACACACACACAATCATACACACACATACACATGTACAAATGCACAAGGTCAATTAAACTTCACAGCTGCATTAAAACCAAATAATTAGCACATCCCAGATGACAAAAAAAAGAACAAATACAAATCATCAAAGTAAATCGGGGAACAATCAAATCAATTACATTTGTCATTTTTCTCACAATTCCACCAACACAAAAATAGGACTGAGTGTCCATAACAGCAGGAATGAGATTACAAAGCCTTTGGAATGTGTGTGGGGGGTGGGGGTGGGGGGGGCTAGGAAATGACATCATCAACAGTACAAGAAATCATAAAGCAAAGATCACATGGTTGGGCAGCTCTTTGTGCCGGTCATTATGGCTGCAGGTGTGCAGTAATGGTGGTGGTGTCTAGATGGTTTGTTCTTCCCTCCCTGGACTCTAACGATCAAACCCACGGCTTCAAGTAAAGGATCTGACAGAGTCTCATTTACACACAAATCAATCAACGCAGCCATGATCATTAGTGTTGCCGTATCAGCCCTTCTACCAAACAACAGAGGCACCGCTATCAAAGGAATATCCATGTCCAACTTCCAGTATTTTGTTATTATCTCCCTGTAGTTAATTTTACTGCATTCACAGGAAAGCTGAAAGCTTTCTCTTTTCCAATGATTAATTGAGAATAAATATGACATCATTACACAATACTCGGTTTGGTCCTATTGAAGCAGGTGGAGACAGAAGACACACAGACCGGCCTGGGAAGCACCATGCTTCTACCACATGGTCATCATCATAACTCATCAGCATTTTTGCATATAGTGAAACAAAGAAAATCAAAAATGTTGCTGCAATGAGGATACTTCCTTCATATGAACCATTTCATCACAACATAAATCACCACAACATTGATTGCAAAAAAAGGGGCGGTGAAGAGGTAGGTGTGCAAATAAGCCATAATGTACAAAAACAACACTCAACCCTAAAAGATAAAGGTAATTATCATCTGTATATGTACAACCACACCGGGGGACACTGAAGGACACACACATTGTGCTATACTGCCTATAGAGATGCAACAAAACCTTATTCCCACAAAATGAGACAAAATATACGCAAGTTGCATTGAGTTTCTGTGCAACAGTACAAGTCTAGAGCTGCTTAAGGAGAGTAAGGGGGGGGGAGTGAGTGGGTAATGCACATCAAAGTCGCCTTGATCTCCAAGGAGTCACAACTCTGGCAGGGCCTGGGCGAGGGACACAAGGGCCTGGGCGAGACAGGCCACGCTGTCACAGCACTGCCCAGGAGCGCAACGCAAATAGAAACTCTTTAAAGAAAATAATGCCTGCATTCATGGAAGTATCCTGCTAAAAGCCCACGCATTGTCATCTGAAGTCCAGTGTTAATGAGGTGCTCTTTGGGTACTGTCGCTGTATGTGGCGGATCATTGATTGAGGATAAAATAACTAAATAATAATAAAAAAAGAAGAGAGCGCTTGAACTGTTCTGTAAACAAAAGTCCCTTCTACGCTCCAGGATGTCTGAAATAATATGGCTACGTGTTTCACAACAGGTTACAGAGCTCCACCCTGGTGTAATTACACCGCACTACAAATTGAATTAGCACCTTTCTCAATCAGGGGTAATAGCATTTACAGGCTCTTTTGTGTGTGTACATATTAATGTGCAAAATAACTTGATTAAACGGTACGACTATTGGAACTGATATTGTATATAACTAGGTAGGTTGGTACTGCATGATAAGTCACATGAAGCAGTAGCAAGAGTATAATGCACAATGTGGATTGGAGCTGTCCTCCCAGGGCTAATCATCATGGAGCCACTGTCACACAACGCCTTATATATATATATATATATACGTATAGTGTGTTATACATATAGTGTTATACATATAGTGTGTATATACATATACATATATGTCTAAATAAATAAATCTATGTAAAGGCAATACAGGTCAGCCTCAAGCTGGGCTGAATGGCAGAGTTCCTTACAACCAAGTTCAGGCAAATGAGTGGCATGTTAGATGTATGTCTGATATCCAAACAGCCTCTGGATCTTTATTAGAAACCAAGGCATTTTGTTTACTCTAATTCATTGTATCATATATTTGATCAATCTTAAGGTCTGGGGTCCGTAGAGCAAGACATTGTTCTAGGGGAGATATGTACAGTGTCTTGTGCTAATTATCTCTGGCTGTTCTCACTATAGGAATATCCCCATGGTTGTCTGAGAGGCCAGAGCCGTGGGGAAGCAAACTAGGTTGAAAAGTCTGCGTGATTGCGGCAACCCGGGGCAATGCATCAACTCTACTTCAACATTCACATCCAACAGCTCCGTTCAATGTTTCCACCTTAAAGACATCTTAAAAGAGTTACGGGAAAATAATAGAAATGATATGTGTGGCTTCATCCCAGAAAGCTCGCTTTAACCGTCTCTTTGAATACCATGAGACACTGTAGGCAGCACGGCAAACAAGACTCCTTCCCAAACCACATTTGAAATATTTTTGACATTCAACACAACGATGGGGAATAATAATAATAAAAGTGTACAGCTCTTTTTTTTTCGCACCAAACTTTTTAACGCACAAAACAAAACAAAAAACTAAACGCAACCTTATTTTGTTGTTGCGCAATGGGGTGAGTCTTGTTTGGTGAGTCGGTGCAATGCATGATGGGATGATGGATAGGCAGAAAGGAGAATTAGGAGGAGGAGGAGGAGGAGGAAGAGGAGGGTGCTATTTCCTATTGGTCCTTTTTAGGCAGGAGGCCCAGGAGGTACTCGGCCACGCCCAGGAAGTACACCACCTGAGCGATGCCAAAGAGGGGGGCGATCACCAGGGCGCGGCAGTAGGCCCCCTTCAGGAAGGCTGACGGACCCTCGTTACGTAGGATTTTCCTACAAAACACACACACACACACAGCATTGAAGGGGCTGAACCGAACAGTACCTCGTGGACGTCTCGTGTGTCAGCGGGAGAGCGCGGGCTGGGAGGCCACAATGTGAGCATTCAGCGTGGAGATAATGGAGTTACCTGATACAGTCGCTCACTCCGCTGTACGTGTCTTCGGTGCTACCTCGATTCAGGGACTGCAGCCGGGTCTTTATCACTGAAACGCAAAACAGAACCGAAACAAAGGGCCATTAAGAGTTCCCACGCGTTTTTAAAGAGAAGACAATTTCAAAGTCTGGCCAAGGCAATTTTGTTTGTGAAGCCCTTAATCACAGTCACAATCACACAGTCTCAAAGGACTTCACAGGCCACTTTAAACGGCACCAACCGACACTAACCGACACTAACCGACACTAACCACAAGAATGTTCGCTTCTTAGCCTCTTCTTAGCTTCCATTGCTTCTTTCACACAAACTTGTTTCTGGTCAATTTGCATACACTTCTACCTCTTTAAATATAAAATGTATATATATACAGTATATATATATATACTGTATATATAATGTATTCATAACAATGTGATTTTTGGTCAATGTAGCTTACATAAAATAATACCCAATATCCACATAGCTGCAAAAGTAGATTTTAAAATTACATCAAATAAAATCAGACTTTGCGGTGGTGGTTCCCAGAGCCCTGAGCTGAGCCCCCCCACCCCCCCCCCCCCCCCCCCCCCCCCCCCC
>OMKI01057629.1:8107-18257 GCA_900302315.1 Phycis blennoides | reverse complement strand
ACGCCCCCCCGGGGGGGGGGGGGGGGGGAGTGAGTAAGGGTTATGCTACGTCCGAGCTAGCTATGCTAACGCTACGCTGCATCCAGAATTCACTCACGCCAAAAACTCAAAATTTCTGTGTTTTTTTTTTCAGATGGAAACTTCACGAGCCTCACGAAAACCTTCAGGTTTTTTTTCTTCCCCTCTTCTTTTGTGTTACGGCAGGGTTTGTATGGATGATGGACAACAGGAAATTGAAACGTGCAGGGCTGGAATGTCTGAGGTGCGTGGGACGGGAGAGAGAGAGAGAGAGAGAGAGAGAGACAGAGAGAGAGAGAGCGAGGAGAGAGTGAGAGAAGTTGTGTGAGCTGAAGAGGAAAAATCACTCCCACACTTTAATTTTGGTGGGAGTGATTGGGAAGGACATACAGCCATGAGTACAAGTGGTGCATGTGCACACACACGTGTACACACACGTACAGACACACACACACACACGCACATAGACACACACACACACACACACACACACACACACACACACACACACACACACACACACACACACACACACACACACACACACACACACACACACACACACACGACACACACACACACACACACACACACACACACACACACACACACACACACGCACACACACACTTACGCACATATACACATACGCAAACACATGCACACACATGTACACGTTAACTCACATACACACTCACATACACATACACACACACACACACACACACACACACACACACACACACACACACACACACACACACACACACACACACACACTTCCTGCTTTGTTATTACGTCTTTTGCTAAGGAAACTGTGGGTGGAGGGTGGGGGGGGGGCAGTCACTTTCAGGGTAATTCCCCTTCTTCTGGGGCCAGGGAGCAGGAGGAGGAGCAGGAGGAGGAGCAGGAGGAACAGCCCAAGTGAGGAGCATGACCACATGTATGACATCATCGCTGCAGAGACCCAAGGAGAAATCCTCCGCTTGGCTGCCCTCGCGTGAAGAACATTTCACAACAAGTATTTTCCATTCTCTCGCCATCATCATCTTCATCATCTTCATCTTCGTCTTCATCAGGGCAGATCCACAACAACAACCCAGAGACATTATCTTGCCTAATTGCTAGGCTCCAAAAAAAAACACTAACACGTAGTAGACAGTAGAGATCCAACTGTGTTGCGGTGTATGTTCAAGAAAATATAATATACTATAATGAACATGAATGAGGGAACACGAATATTACTGTTCTATGATACAATATCACATGCACACACCCACACATCCAACATATCAACTGAATTAAGATGAAGCTGCAGGGTGATCCCGCAAAACATTAAAAACAAACAACAACAGCAACCAGATTGGCCTGTATGATGTCACGTGACATGACCTCTGACATCACTGGCCACCAGGTGATGACATCATAATACTAAGCGAGCCGGACACACAATACCCGGCAGACCACCAGGGGTCAGGAAGCCCCCTGGTGGTTCCTCTGTCGCCCCGGCAACTCATTCTATTAGAAAGGTCAGGGGTAGGGGTGGGGGCGGGGGGGCGGGGGGGCGGGGGTCCAGCCAGTGTATGCTAGCCAGGACACACTCCCCTTCTCCCCTTCTTGTTGAGTCCGGGAACTTATGCTGGGTGATGCTAGCAATCTAGTACTCAAGATACGAGGAACGAGAGAGAGGCATAGGGGTGTGTGTGTGTGCGTATGTGCGTGTGTGCGTGTGTGCGTGTGTGCGTGTGTGTGTGTGTGTGTGTGTGTGTGTGTGTGTGTATGTATGTCTACTGGTGTGTGGACCCCTTACTGTGAGGGGCTCAGCCGTGCCTCCACCATAACCTTGGCTCTGCGTGCTCTAGAAAACATTCTTCCAGGAGTTTTGCTGCCAGATTTAGCATCCCCTAGTGTGCGCGTTAGCTTAGCGCTCCCACGGTTCCTCTCCTGATATACACTGTATTCCAGCCCTCTATTTAGAATGGAGTGGAGCTTGAATGGAGCTTCCAACCCTATTTTGCACCATTGTAGTGCAGTGTAGTGGCAAATTAAAGCACGAACAATTTAATGACTGATTCTTCCTCTCATTAGAGAGAGAGAGAAAGAGAGACAGAGAGAGAGTGGTAAATTATTTATGCACCAAAATAAAAGCCCTATTCATTTTTTGTATTAGCTTTTACTTGCACAAACAATTAGCAGGTTGGTTGTTCATGTGGCTCTTCGTCCCCCTCTCGCTGCCTCCGGATCCCGCTACGTCCTCGGCCAAACACGTGACATTAAGACCCTCTTGATGGATGAATCTGTCGTTAGCCTCTGTAACCACCGGAGACCGAAGCAACGGCCGCATCACTCATCACTTCTGCTGATAGTCCAATAATACGAAGCCGCATCAGTAGATCCATCTACCGTTGTCATCCGCAACGCAAACACCAGCGCCAAACCGCGGAAATGGACAGATAATAGAGTTGCCTGCCCCCCCCCCGTCCTCCCCGTCCCCCCCGTCCCCCCCCAGACTCACTCCCGGGAGGGGAGCCCAGCCGTCGGGTCTGAGGGCCACCGCTGTTCCATCACTGTGTTGACGTGTCGCTGACCAGCAGCAAGGTTCCTTTGACGCACTCCTCTTCCTCCTCCTCCTCCTCCTCCTCCTCCTCAGAACGCAGCCTTGTGGAGCACCAACAGACGTACTGAATCCTGTTCCTGGCGGCTGAAGGGGGGCTGGAGTTGGGGGTTGGAGGGTGGCCACCGTCATAGCGTACAGCGGCCACGGTGGTCACTTCCTCTCCCAGCGCCAGAAATAGCTGATGTATCAGCAGTCTATCCATCAAGGCCGCAAAACACAAACCCGCACAAACAACCGCTTGAAGAAGTAGAATTCCAAACGTGTATTTCAGTGCAAGTAAAAGCAATTGGAAGAGAAAAAAAAAAAGACAACTGGCAGGACCAATGGTGCTATTTTTAGTGCAGAAGTAACTGTGATGGTGCGTTTGGGGAATGCCAAGACCCCCCTTACCTCCCCAGAGACTGTCTGCCATGCCAGCCGCCCCGGGCTCTAAAGCTTTATGTCTTAGTCTAATATTAACAAGTCAGTGCATTCAAAATACATTCGAGCCAAGCTTAATCACCTCGTCTTGCTTGAAATGGGGCTGCAGTGAAGAATCTAATTTATTGTGGTGTAAATATTAATATGATTAAAAAACAGATTTCTGTATCTATCATAGAGGCCAGTTTGTTAAGCTTCAGGCCTGCTTGTATACTGTGCTCCGTTCCGTCTGTGGACATGACCCGGCTTCATCCTCACACAGAACCGGTTCACTCCGTCAGACAGAGAGAAAGAGAAAGGAATGGTACTTTCGTAGGGCTGTTTGCTGTAGAGTACACTTTCTCACACCGTGCGTAAGGTCTGCGCTGCCTAGGAACATAAACAGCACAACCACAACACACTCAACCGACACTGCGAGGAAGCCAGGGAGACCTGCGGCTATGTGTGACTCATCGTGACCTTTGACCCCCCCCCCCCAAAAGGCCTGGCGTTGCCCAGTGGGCGTCTGGGTTTCTCGGGGCGGGTGGAAAGGGCTGACTTCTGTGATTACAGGAGGAAGCGAAATCTGGCGCGGACGACACACACATGTGCACACACAGAAAGGCGCCGCTAATGCAGTCGCCATGGTGATTCACACCCAAACATTTCCTCTGGTGATATTTCAGCGGCGAGGACGGCTGGGAGAAAATGATTATGTTGTGTCTAAATCCAGCCACCAACACGATTATTTGTGTAGCTGGAATAGATGCCGCGACAGGACATTAAGACGAATTATATCATGGCCATGACTACCACGTTTCCATGTGTGGGCTGGAGAGGCGGAGAGAGGTTGCAACTCCTTGCTGGAATATTGCCTGTGTGAGCTGAGCCAAAGCAAGGATAAACATATGGAGGAAAAACAAAACCAAGTCTAGCACTGAGAACAGGGTTGTGTGTTGAACCACTGAGATTCAGTTGGGGTTTTTCTCCTTTCTGCTTGTGCACTGTTAAGTGAGACATCTTGTCGCCACTTCTCTGTCAACACACACTGAGAAGATACCAACCCAACACCGCACGGCAACACAAACTCCACTCCACAAGGCTGCGTGAGCAGAGAGACACCAGACTGTGCGTGTCTGGTGTGTGTGTGTGTGTATGTGTGTGTGTGTGTGTGTGTGTGTGTGTGTGTGTGTGTGTGTGTGTGTGTGTGTGTGTGTGTTTGTGTCCCAAACAGAATGAGGTAACGCAGGCTGGTGTTCCTGTGGATGGTGGTGGTGGTTGCTATACACTGTGGAACACCACGCCGGTGTTATCAGCCCAAACGGGACGGCGTAGCTTTGGGGTATCGGCGGGGCGGGGCTTGGTGTCTTGACACTTTGACTCCGCCCGTTCCCCAGTCTGTCCGGCACCACAAGGCCTCTGGGTTTGTTTAGTTTTTATGGAAGAGAAGTTGCAACATCTCCAGGGAACGTGGTTGCGCCGATGGGGGCAAGTCTCCTCTGACTCCATGACCCATCAGGAGCAGCGACGGCTGCTGGCGTGTCATGATGATATGACTTCCAGTGATGACGGCCACAAGTTACAAGCTGTCTTAGAAGCTCTAAATGTCTCTGGGAAGATTGGATAGAGTTGGAACTCAAGGTAGGCTTAGTTAGACCTGGTTTCAAGGCTTGATCTTAAACCCTGCGAGAAAACGATTGAAGACACTCAACACATGTACTGACGAAACTAAAATCCCCTATTAATGACCTGCAAAGACAACAATAACTGCTTTGAGAGCCGTCTCAAAGCAAACAATGATTCATAGCAAAACAACCCTAATGCTGGGTTGTCTTCCAATCTCACGTCCTGGTATCCGCCTGACACATGCGTCTGGGGTTTGTAACCTCATTGTTATCACTGTGAGGGAATACCCCACTTGCAGTAAAGTTACTCCAAGCAAACAATTTCACTTTCTAGCAAAAATATACGGTGAGCAACATCATTGCCATTCATAAAACAATATAGAAAAAGAACAGATATACAAAGAAAAACTCTATATCATGTAGTATAAGATATTACATCGTAGTATCCTATAATGCATAATATAAATGCTATCTTATTAAGGGAATGCTTGTACACTCTTGATAGTTCATGAACATGACACATTTGATTGTACATCTAGGATGCGCTTTAAGGCCCATTTGATAAGCCTCAGTGCGGATAGCCGATTGCAACTTATGAAGTATCATTTAGAAATAGGAGATTCAGTACACCATATAGCACTTTTGTCCAACTAAGAAATATGTTGCACTGAATTAAGACAACGCTCTTCACAATTTCACAACAATCAAACATCACGAATTTACACACTTACCAGGATATTCCTCTCTTCATTCTTCTTTAGGAAACGCGAGTTGAGGGGTACTTAGTTTTATTTACAGAACAAATCGCCGCGATGATCAAATAGAAGCCGTTGACTTGGTTGAAGATCCGATAAATGTAAGGGGGAAAATATTCCCAAAACAGTAGCTTACAATATCCGGAAAATGCGCTCAGTTATGGAGAGCATAAATTGCAACATAGGCCTACAATTTCTTTACAACTTGCACTCCAAACACATCCAAATGATGTATTCCACACAGTTTGCATATAATCCACAGGGTCGAGCGCGTTCACCAATCGGTATCGATTGCACACAACGTGTTTAGAATAAAGTTTTCCTCTCCCGATCGCTCCCGTCCGCTGTGCGTGTCGTCTCACTACAGTGGAGACCTGCGAGTTGTTCCGTGCAGCAGAGGCTCTGACGTCAGCAGCAACGTGATGTTCAGGAAGCGGTGACGCGTTCGCTGCACGCCTGGCGGAGCGCTGCGTAAACGGTGGCGTCTGCTCCCTCCTTCTGGACGCGTCTGCCATTACAGGATATTTTCTCTCCAAACGCGGCATAACACAGAGAGTGAACGTCTTATACATTTGTTTTTGTTTTGCTTTTTGACATTGCATGCAGTCTATACATAATGTGATATGCTTTTTAAATTGAGTTTGTAGCCTCAAGGTGATGAGTGTATGCTTTTGATGATCACAATAACAATAATCAGCCATGAGTCCCACTCTAGAATTATGTCCCTCGGTTCTTGCCTTAAATATGTGTGTTCAGCTGAACAACCAGGAACAGCACAGCTGATCAGGGATAGGCTACATGTTTGCACAGTCGTCTATATCATTGTCAGGCGACATCTGTCAGAAGTCTTTCTGAAGTCTTTCTTTCAGACTTCAGACGTTATTTTTGATTCATTAGGGCTGCTTACTGCTTGCCAGTGTCTTTACTCGACAATTTCACAATGCATAGAGTTAAAGTCATATTCGGCCATCTGTCGCCTTCATACACTTCTGAAGTTGGGTACAGAAATGTACATAACTCTCAATGTGGCGCAAAAGCTTCAGGCTCAGCCCCAGATGATATTGTTATTGTGCATGGACGGAGGACGGCCATTGGGAAAGCTAAAAGAGGTTCTTTCAAGGTATGGTCTTTTTAAGTGTATTTAAACCGCTTTGTCTGCGTAAACTTTCCCCTATTGCCCTTTGACATTTTCCCACAGCTGTTGCAATACTTGCATGTAAATCCACTCGTGTTGTCCGATGTTATGTTTATGTGTTCAAAACTACAAACCAGATGCTTTGTATTGCGTTGTGTGCATGTAGTCGGTATATCACTGTATTAAATACCATGATGGAGTTAGAGATTGCGTCCCCCCTACCATACAGGACACAACTCCTGATGAACTTCTCAGCGCAGTGATGAAAGCCGTTATGACCGACGTAGGACTGTCCCCGAATAAACTCGGGGACGTCTGTGTAGGTAAAAGGAGTAGTTATATATATTTTAATCATAAGGCGGCATGCGTTGTAAATGTCTTCTGACGCTCACCAATACCCCTGGATGTATTGCCCTTGCAGGCAATGTGCTCCAGCCCGGAGCAGGTGCTGTGATGGCCAGAATAGCACACTTTCTCAGGTGACATTACTAGGGTCATTACGGTGAACCCCAAAGAGCACTACCAACCCTTCCCTTTTCTGTGTTTACTGATTTTACTGGTATTCTGGTTCATCTGCTGCAGTGAGTTTCCAGAGACGGTGCCTCTCTACACTGTCAACAGACAGTGTTCTTCTGGATTACAAGCGCTGTTCAACATCGCAGGTTATCCATCTCAGAGGCTCAATATCTTTCTTATTGTCACTGAAATATTATACAAAAAAACCCCAGAAACAATAAATATCTAATATTCTGTCTCCAGGAGCGATTAAGAATGGCTCCATTAACCTGGGCCTTGCGTGCGGGTAAGGAGATCCGAAATCCTTCATTCCTTCATACTGTTGACTCAGTAATGATTTTCTTTGTTGCCTGTGATCGTTGTCCTTGTTCCAGTGTGGAGAGCATGTCGCTGCAGAGCATGGGCAGCCCTGGGGATGTGAGCTCCAGGCTGATGGACTACGACAAGGCCAGGGACTGCATCCTTCCAATGGGGTGAGGCCCTGAAGGCCTACCTCCAATGTCTTAACAACCACATGATTATTAACGATCATCAGATCCAAATCTACCTTATTAATAATGACCTCATTTAAATATATGTCACTTGATAACAATCACTTGATTGAAATCAATGTGTTAAGGATCACTTGATTGAAATGTAGGTATTATTAACGATGCTTAAATGTATACTCAAGTCTTTGATTGGCTGGTATTTTTGTATTTTAAATCATCTTTTTAGTTCTCATATATAAAATGCGTGTTTTAGAACAATTGCCTAAACCGTAGCAAATATCTACATAATGGTAATGGTCACAGTCATTTCATGTTTTTTTGTTTGTATTACAACACCAAACGGACAACAACAGACCATTAGAATAGTACAGATCATGTCCCACTCATCTCATATTGGTTCCACACACAACACATTTGTTTCTGCTTCACAGTCACAGCCCAGTGCAGGCAATAGAACTAGACCTAACCAGAGGGCAATACACATTAATTGGATATTTGACTTGGACATTTTTCTTGTAAGACATTGGGTTTCTAAAGGGTTGGGAAACACAAACATCTTCTAAGACAAATGTTCAACAGCAATCAATAGGCAATCATGGTGTGTGTGTGTGTGTGTGTGTGTGTGTGTGTGTGTGTGTGTGTGTGTGTGTGTGTGTGTGTGTGTGTGTGTGTGTGTGTGTGTGTGTGTGTGTGTGCGCGCGCGCGCGTGTGCGTGTGTAACATTGCAGCATCACCTCGGAGAATGTGGCTGAGAGATACGGAATCTCCAGGGAGAAGCAGGATGCCTTTGCTGTTAGCTCACATCAAAAGTAACCCATCATGAGCGAGTATTCCCCCAGCCACTGGCTCCACCACCACCACCACTATGGCTCCCGCCTCCTGCTTGTTGTGACCTTTCCCCCCCTTGGCAGGGCTGACCGGGCGCAGAGGAGCGGCCTGTTTGAGCGGGAGATCGTCCCGGTGACCACCAGGGTGACGGATGCCGAGGGCAGGGAGCGCGTGGTGACGGTGGTCCGGGACGAGGGGGTCCGGGCCGCCACCACGCTGGCCGGGCTGGGGAAGCTGCGGCCGGCGTTCAAACCCGACGGCAGCACCACGGCCGGTACGTCCTCAGCACCACCCGTCTCAGCGCTCAGGATGGCATCAACGTGTCGCACAGCGGTTTTAACCGACTGCTTTTGTTAGTTTTGACAACCGATGTATATTTCGTGGAAATTAACCAATACATTTTCATTTTATTATGATTTAGTTCTAGTTTCTTTAGTTTTAGTTTTAATATCATTCATCCTCATCATTTCTTAAAACACTGTTATTCATCATAATTCAGATTTATGATGAATGATTTGGTAATGCTTTACAATAAGTGTACATTAATTAATCCTTAATCATTAGTTCATGCAATAAGCATTAGTATATAGTTTTAATGTAGGTTTTAGGGTTGATAATGTGTATATTAGTAACTTAGTTCTCATGAACACCATTAGTAAACATGAACACAATTAGTAAATGATTACTAGACCATTAGTTAACTATTAATTTACTATAGTTGATGTGTAAAGGTTAGTTCATGAACCCTTATAGTGTTCCCAAAGATGTTTTTATTATTACCACTGAGTATTATCATCATTAATCATTCATACCTGCTTGAATGGGACCGGCAGTAATACCGTCCTCTTCCTCCTCCTCTTCCTCCTCCTCTTCCTCCAGGTAACTCCAGCCAGGTGAGTGACGGGGCGGCGGCGGTGCTGCTGGGCCGCAGGTCGGCGGTGGAGGGTCTGGGTCTGCCGGTGCTGGGGGTCCTGAGAGCCAGCGCCGTGGTGGGCGTGCCCCCCGACGTGATGGGCATCGGCCCTGCCCACGCCATCCCCGCAGCGCTGGGGCAGGCTGGTGAGGGGGGGGGGGACAAGCATTTCACTGGACCCAGTCTCCAGATACTGGACCCTGCTTATATGCTGATTTCATTTAACCCTCTTGGGTCAAATGTCGTAAAAAATCCTAAAAAGTCTCAAAATGCCTTTTCATCACCATTACCGAAATGGGACCATCATTTTGAGAAAACAGGAGTAAAATGCTACGTTTTTTTCACTGTTGACTGGTGAACGTTCCACTGAATGTAAGTGTTTTTGTGACGCCGAAGTGCCTTTTCGTATACGATGCATCGCCGTCCCGACCACGGCACACCAGAGGTGTGTGTGGATGTGTTGAACTGTGTCTGGGCAGCGGGGGGATGCGGTGTCTGGGAGAGGGTCCAGCTTCTCGGACACTGCTGGTGTAACGTTGTGTGTGGATGTGTGGAGCTCAGTCTGGACAGCCATTGATTTTCGATGATGGCGTCTGAGAGAGAGGGTTAGGCCCTCCGGACTCCTATAGTGTAACGCCACGGTGTGTGTGGATGCGTGGAGCTCAGTCTGAGCAGCGGATTATTTTGATGTCTGCATCAGAGCGAGGGGTTTGCTTCTCAGTGTAGCGGTGTGTGGCGCAGATCATATACAACAGCTCATATACACAACAACGGTGCTAAAGGTTGTCGTGGGTCGTTACCATGGACAACATGCCCCCCCCCCCCCCCCCCCCCCCCCTCCCTCAATCTCTGT
>OMKI01057625.1:19467-37509 GCA_900302315.1 Phycis blennoides | reverse complement strand
CCCGTCGGCGTCTTGAGCAAATCCCATACAGAGCCGCTGCTCCTCCGACTAAAAGCTCTGTAAAACTTTCCGGTTCATTGAAAGACGGTGAAAATTTTTGAGCAGTGGATAGACGGAGGTTTAAAAGTTCTTCCCTGCTGAATGTGATCAGCCTAACCCTAACCCCCTAACCCTAACCCTAACCTAACCCTAACCCTAACCCTAACCCCTAACCCTAACCCTAACCCTAACCTAACCCTAACCCTAACCCTAACACCAACCCCAACCCCAACCCCCAAACCTAACCCTAACCCTAACCCCACCCCCACCCCTACCCCTTACCCCAACCCCCACCCCCACCCCTAACCCTAACCCTAACCCCCACCCCAACCCCAACCCCACCCCCAACCCTAACCCCTAACCCTAACCCTAACCCTAACCCTAACCCTAACCCTAACCCTAACCCTAACCCTAACCCTAACCCTAACCCTAACCCTAACCCTAACCCTAACCCTAACCCCTAACCCTAACCCTAACCCTAACCTAACCCTAACCCTAACCCTAACCCTAAAAAAATTTACGCTCCAATAGTTGGTTAAAAATCTTGATATACACATATATAAAAACGTTGATATCGGAAGTATTTGTGGTTCAGAAACGTTGAGATTCAAAGTATCCGTTGTTTGCCGAAGTGTACAAATATCTACGTTTCTTTCTCGCTACTTGGTTGTTCATACATAATGCAGCTCTACAAGACATTCTCATACATTCCTGAACTTTTGAAAAGTCTAGGCCGTAAATAATTTTGTTTGTTGATAATGATGAGCTACATGGAAAACGTTCAAAAGCTAATGCTGTGCTTTCTAATAGATAACATATTTTGCACGTAATCTCAGTAGTGAAGGTTAGAAGGGGCAAAGCAAGTGGAGTGTCTAATAAAAAAAAACGACCGGTTTAAAATAGTGTAAGTAAAGTGCATAACATTTGAACACATTTCATTTGAAAGCCAACGATCAAGCGATATGTTGGCGCTAATCGCAGCAAAATAGTAGGATTACCAATCTATTCCCCATAGAAACTGATTATCCTAATATTAAACATTTGGCCTATTATCAATCATCAATATGTAGAGAGTGTGTGTGTGTGTGTGTTCTTGTTTGACGCTTTTGAAGGTTTTTGTTAATTCTGTGAACCCTGTCGATGGGCTATGCGCCATTTATTGTAATTCCACGCTGCATTGTTAAGCTTGTGTGTAAAAAACAAGAAGTGAAGTAGGTTCAATATGGCCGCCAGTTGCGGCTGAGACTTCCCCGCTCGAGAGGAGCGCCGCTCGGCCCGCCCCGCCCCCCGCCGCAGTAGTAACGATCCTATATTGGCACCAGGAGCAGCTGGCAGGCTGACTCGCGTAATTTTAGAGGACACTGATGCAGAGGAAAAACGTAATGGCCATTGGCTGGCATACCCACTCCTATAGACGTTGGGAGAGAAAAGGGAGGGGAATTGAAGAAACAGCGGCCAGCAAGAGAGAGTCACAGTGAGAGTGAAATCCTCTGCTGTGGCTAGAAAAAGATAAATAAACATAAAGTGCGACGCCATTATTTTGAGCAGCATGGTGTTACTAACGGTTGGATTCTATCTTCCACTCTTGTTTTGTTATGTCCTGGCTCGTTCTTCATTTTTGGACATTCTTGCACTTCCAGAAGGTAAGTGTGTGTGTGTGTGTGTGTGTGTGTGTGTGTGTGTGTGTGTGTGTGTGTGTGTGTGTGTGTGTGTGTGTGTGTGTGTGTGTGTGTGTGTGTGTGTGTGTGATTTCGAGCATGAATTTTGTCTGTTTGCGGAGGACTGTCCTTAGATGTATTTTTATTTTCTTGTTGCTCCATCCTTATGCCTCTATAAATAACCGCGCCATCTACAGTTCCTCCGTGCCCAGCAGCAGTAGACCACCACACTGCTGTTGATCTGTTAGTTTGCACCTGTTACTTTATACATTCCATCTTTCCTTCATCCTCCCTATAATCTAACCTTGGTATGTGAGTGTAAGGAGTAGTATAAATAAAATAAATGTAGGTTTATGCTGTAACAACGAAAGCAAGACAAATCCATGTGCATTTGCTGAACATGTTTGACTGATTTAGATTCACTTGCAATTTTGAAATTTTTGTCATTTGTTGATCGTAAACTTGGTAAGTTTTGAAATCTGCCAGCAGCTGTGTGTGTGTGTGTGTGTGTGTTTGTGGTTGTGTGGGTTGGTGCGCGCACGTGTTTGTGTGTACTATGCATTATCTAGGTCTCCGATCATCCGAGCAGCAGAGGAGGTTCACCCCATGTTGTCTGATGAGCCCACCCCCACCGCCACTCTTTCCACCGCCACCGTCTCTCTGGAGACGCCATGCTCATGTGAGTTGCGGTCATGTGAGTTGCGGTCATGTGACTTGCCCTTGTGAGAATCTGATTGTGGATATGTTCTTGGGTACAAGCCAAGCTGCCGGCCACACACAGACTCTCTCTCTTCCCCTCTTGATCCTTGGATAATATTGAGGATATTGAAGATATGCATGATATTTAACAGCATTTAGACAGACAATGATAAAATGATTACTCCACAATACACTATGAAGTGTTACTATTTTATATCCAGGAGAAAGGCACCTCATTTGGTGACGGAGATAGAGGGAAGATGGACAAAGTGAAGGAAGGACACTCCTGTTTCCTGGGGCCTCCCGGCTCTGCCGGCCCCCCAGGACCCCAGGTAAAAACTCTCTCATTGTTCCTAAATATTCCTATATTTACAAGCTCCTTTTCCTACGGGAATTCATCCCTACAATGAATGGTGGGTGATGCTCTGTACAACTTGAGATGTGTGTAAGTTCATGCAGAGGCGAGATCAGGGATTTCTTCGGGCCCCTGCAACACATTAACGCTCTGCATTTAGTTGAGACATAAATAGCCTTTTTCCACTGTCAGCTGGTGATCCACACAGCATTCTTAGAAACCATCCAAAGACTTTGTTTTTCTGGAGAGGCATACACCGGGTCAAACAAATGTGCACACATGCGTTTCAAGAATAAAGGGTATTTTTGTAATTTACAAGGAACAGTTGTCCATGCACAACTCTTAACCGTGGCTTCATTCTATGATCTTGATCGCTACCCTCAGGACAAGGACATCAGTCTACCTGAACACAACTGCTGCTTACATTCACTCAGGCACTTCCCACAAAGTATTTTAAAATCAATACTGTCCACTCAGCTCTCCGCTAATTGAAAGTGCAGAGGAGGAACAGGCATCAGGGGTAAGGCAATGAATCCTCTGTAGGGGGATTTGGTGGTAAATAAGCCAATTGTAATGCAAAGTATTGCTTTGCGATTTATACATATGGTGATGTTTTACACTCATCAGGGCCCGCCTGGTTTACCTGGAATAGGAGGATCCAAAGGAGAAATGGTAAGTGAGAAAGAGATTGTTATTTTTGCTTCAGATTGTGTTTCCTTCTGTATCTTCCACTGATTATTATGAGTTACTTATTCAGGCTACTTCCGAAAGATTACATTGCATTGAGCAATGAGGCATTGTCCATTGTCATAAAATGATGCACTTTGATGACTACTTGCATGACTACTGCTTCTCTCCCTTCCTCAACCTCTGATCTGCCAGGGAGAGCTTGGGAGACCTGGACAAAAGGTGAGAGTCCCCATTAATCATTTTCTATCTTTGCTTAAGTGGATTTGCTCTGAGATGAGCCCCAGCTTCTAAGCTCATCTGATTGATGTGACCCAGCACATTTCCAAGGCCTGGTTATACACATTAGGAAATTGTGAACTCGACCTTGACAGCACATACTGTGCACACAGACCTTGACAGGATACAGAGCTAAGATGACCCATTAGGAAGGTAGGATGAAAACTCCCTTGGGCATCCTTAAAGACAAGTGGACCTTAAAACCAGAGCAAGAAGCTCTATAACCTAAACCTCACCCTCCCACTCAATCAGATGGCCCTTCTTGTTTTCCTTAAAATGGAGTAACTTGAGCCACTTCCAGCCACTTTTTATGAGAGCACGGCAATCATAAAAGGCTATCAGTTGTTTGTGGTTATTGAAAGAGGTCTGTCGGGAGAGCCTTGGTGATCAGTGGGTTGGCTGAGCAGCATAGGTAGCACTGCAGTGCAATCTAGCTTAGTGCTTAGTCTGCCTTGTAAATCATCTAATTTCCCACAAGCACCAACTCTTGTTCTATATACCCACCATCATTTAATTAAAGTGACAGGGCTTGTTAAATTCACTCTGTCTCCACACATTTTTCTGGACTCATGTCTGATGTGCAGTTTTTACTAGTTTTACAAGTTTTTTGCTGCCGTAACTGCACAAAAAGAAGTTCTTAAGAGAGATTCTTAAAGATCTTGCAACCATACTTGGATAATATCAACACATTGTCTTCACCCATATCAGAAATGCAATGTTGTAATTGTATGTTGACTGACTACAGCAGTCCAGCTCGAATATAACATTTAAGCTTTTTTAGTAAATACTTTATTTATTTCAGTTTGTATAAGTGGGAAGAGTAAGGGTGGATCATTAATGTTCTAATGTAATGTGATGTTTTCTGGAAGAAATGTTACTGAAAATGAAAAATGGAGGAGATGGTGTGTTAGCGTTTCTGTGACATCTCTGGCCATCTCTGCCCTCCGTCAGGGCCGGACGGGTCCTCCTGGCCTGCCGGGGAGACCTGGACCAGTTGGATGGCCAGGACCAAATGGGCCCAAAGTGAGTAAGTCCTTTTTATGCAGACATTTTGATTGGTATTCAATATGATATACATGTAAAAAGGATATAGCCCTTTCCTAAGATTTCTTGTGGGAGAACCTGGGGTATTTCAGGGATGTGTTTTCAATTGCTGCTGTGTTTCCATGTGCTAGGGTGAGAAGGGAGACACCGGATTGATGGGTTTATCTGGAGCAAGAGGACCAATGGGGCCCAAAGTGAGTGACCTGGGTTATTTCCTGGTCCTTAGTAAATAGTTGCTCTTAAATAGTTTTAGTCTTATTATAACAATGGTTCATATTTCTATATTTTACCTCGTTTTAGGGTTTACCGGGATATAAAGGAGAAAAGGTAAGTGAAGCACTACAAACAAACAAGACCTTATGGGATTGCATCATACAATATGATTTTAGTTTACTGTACAATCTATTCCATAAGGGTTCTCGGGGAGATCGTGGTGACAGTGGTAGCAAAGGGGATAAGGTGAGTACATTCTAGTTCCACAGCATCAGATCCATAGATCTGATATCATAGAATCAAAACCATTGAGAATGCTCATACATGGACATTTATCTTGTATTTGTCACTGTTCTTTGTCTGCAGGGAACAATGGGTTTCCCAGGGATGCTTGGGCAAAAGGTCAGCCACACATTCACACAAATTAGTGACTTGACTCCAAACTATCACATTTTATATATGTTATACTGTATATGATATGTTTAAATGCATGGTGGCCTGTTGTGTTCAGGGTGAAATGGGTCCCAAGGGGGAACCTGGCACATCAGGAAAGCGTGGACCTACTGGACGGCCAGGCAAGCGAGGAAAGCAAGTAAGGACAACTTTGTTTTGGTATGACATAGATTTTGTAACAGCTCACCTTTAGTGATTGTTTTATTTCAATATTGTTCTTTTAATCTTGTTTTCTCTGGTGGGGTGCCTCAGGGAGTGAAAGGAGACTTTGGACGAGTGGGCCCTTCAGGTCCTGCTGGCCCCCAAGGGTCCCCCGGCCCCCCAGGGCCCCCTGGTCTACCAGCCACAGGTCTGGTTACACACAACTGAACTTCAAGACTGCAAAGTGTCGATGAATGGGAGAGATTTGAGTTTGAGTCAGAAGATCCTTTTGGGTTGGGTTTGTTTGTGGCTACCACAGCATTTTGTTTTGCCTTGAGCGAGAGGCTTTTCCTCCGCCAGTATGTACGGACATGTAGCCCTCGATGTCAGCAAAAGGAAGCACACATTAGTCAAGTGAAGGGTGCCACACCAGTGGTTTTTATTTAGCCTCGATGCAACCCAATCTCCAGTCTGAAACAGAAAGCTTGAGTCATAACATCATGCCCCTAAAATGGACTTTAGAGATGTTGTGTCCTGACGGTTATGTAAACATTGTGTCACCACGTTATCAAGGTGTCAGTAGCTACCGTATCTTTTTATACAAATGAGGCTAATTGTGCTCTCTTCTTGATTGACGAGAACATGATGCAACATTTCAGTTGATGAGGGGGCAATAGCTTCACCAGATCCTGTTACACTCGCCTGCACCTTGAGATCTCTGTGCTCTACGTTGCACATGCTTATAAGGTCAATAATATTCTGTTGAGCTCTTCTAGGGATGTTTCAGCCAATGTCATCAATTAAAACATCAAAGTATCTTCTACACAACCTGTTTTCTGTTCTTTTCTACCTATTTAGGACTTTATATGGTTGGATCGAAAGGGGAGCGGGGTCCCACAGGGCCTCCTGGGCAATGTAGTTGCAACTCTCTTATGAGCTCACCCTATGATGACAGCACCAGAGGCCAGCAAGCCAGAGTGCCAGCGGTGAGAAAGTCATGGTCTTGTTGTGATTTAGATGGAAGATATGTCCAGTATTACATTTCTTCATGCCTACCGCATGTCCAGTTGAGGGCGGTGTGGTCAATCTCCTAATATGTAAATATCCTCTGTTTAAGTGAAAACAGTGAAAGCCTACAGAAACTTCCAAGCGATTGTCAGATATTGAGGAGATGCAGACAAATTGCATTTTATTGACCAGCGGTCAATATGCTTTCGCCCTTCAGATATTTGTTGTTGACAGTCGAGAAGAACTAGAGCGTCTTCAAACTGATAATGCTTTTGCATTCCGCAAGGACCAGAGGTCTCTCTATTTCAAAGATGTGGATGGCTGGATTCCAATTCAGGTACATTGATGTCGTTTTTATAGTTTTTTTCCTGTGCCATTATTTAATATCATCTTACCATCCTGCACATCCACCAATATTTTTGGTGGTTGATACCCGTTTTATTTGTTTAAAACTATTTAAAACTGTGTTGCATTGTTTGTATTCTTAAGTCTTTAAAGAGTAAACAAGTCTCTTTCCAGTTGACACCATTCCAGTCCACGGAGAACGCTCCTGATGAGGGTTACTGTGGCGATGGAATGGTACAGATTCCAAATGGGGAAGAGTGTGACGACGGGAATAGAGTGGTCACTGATGGCTGCCTTAGTAAGTGACCCCTGCTATGTGAGCCATTATAGCTTTTATATGCTATATATACACTATATGCTATCAATGCTTTGCCAAGTTGGTATAAGTGGACCTCTCAATACTTTAACAGAGTGTAAACATGCCTTCTGTGGGGATGGCTATCGCTATGAGGGGGCTGAGGAGTGTGATGGAAAAGACTTCGGCTACCAGACATGCAATTCATACCTTCCAGGGTCAGTGTCCTACAGCAGAAATAAATCACACACTCAAAGTTGTTCAAGAGCATTTTTAGTGTTGTCATGTTGTTGTAACACTGAACCATGGTTTGTGTTTCTTTGCTGTGTATTTGCAGGTCGTATGGCCGTCTGAGGTGCACACCACACTGTGTTATTGACTCAACAAACTGCAAGTACTTCACATGAAGGGTCAACGCCACACAGTAGTAGTCATTGTGTTTTCAAACACCAAACAGGAATATATTGAAGCAAAAAAGGACAAGGATGCTGCAAATAAAAGACTTGGGAATGGGAAGATGCAGCAAAAAAAAAGATTAAAATAGAAACAAAATATACACTTCTGTGCTGCTGCTCTTATGCCACATAGATCGCAGGGGTCTGAAAGGCCTCGGCCAGAGTCCATCCTTTGGCCCATACATATAAAACAAAGAATTCTAAATATAATTGCACTTGTTGTCTTGCATTGCATTGTCTTAACAATGCAAGGACTGAAGACCGTCCTTCCCGCCATACCTGATTGGACCAGTTAGCTTCTAGGTAAAAGTAACTGAATGAAAGCCAGCTGGAGGTTTCATTAAATCTTGTAGAAACGGGGTGTGTTCTAACTGGAGGCTCATTAATCTTGACTTGGTACTGTTTAAAAAAAAGAAATGAGGAAGTCTTGGAGAAACCAGGATACTGGTTTTGAATGAGTGATTGAATCTTAGTGAACGCACAGAATTTGCATGAGGCCAGAGTTAGGATGCCAATGGCGACAGCTGCCTCCACCTAGGCATGTTGTTGAATGCTATCGCTATGATGATTGCCATGACAAGCTTCAGGCCCATACTCTCAACATCTTTCATCGGAAATGCAAAGTTCCCCATTCAAGGCATAGATTGACATAAGTTATTTTAATGATGTGTACAGCAAAGCAGTGGAGGGCAGGTGGATGGCAGCATGCCCAACGAGGATGTTGTCGGAAGGGGGGGGTCCCACTTCAAGTGTCTTTGCCTCTGGAAATCCTCAAAGATATCAGCCTGGTTGTTAGTGTGTAATGATAGCAACATGAGAATCCACACATGGTCAACTTGAGTTTCATGTTGTCATACCCAGGAACTACTCAGGAACCATCAGGCTGTGTGACTCCAGTCAATACAGTTCAATAGGCGTTATCCATGGAACGCTTTGTGAATTGGCTGGCAGAGACTAATTAGAGGCACATGTAGGACCTTAGGATTGTTAAACAGGGGGGGACATTAGCTTTAATATATATATATATATATATATATATATATATAGATAGACAAGCCACACAAGTATGGAGGTCCTTCCCTCTGCTTTAACAATATGCTATATATACTGTCCAGTCCTGAAACTGTTACATTCTCAACGTTCCCCTCTGCACAGGCAAGACCAGAATAGTTTATAGCTGCTAATGGGGATGTATTAATTTCCACCGTTACATCCACGTTATATGGAATGGTCATTACTCTACCCAGTTACCTCTTCATTCAGTCTTTGTCTTATGGTGTACAGCTACAGAGAAACATGTCAATGGTGATCTTAAATACATTTAGTCTTCTGTGTCTGGAGCACCAAAGGTGTTGGTAGTGGTGCTGATATAAGCTATTTCTTTTTACAATTAAACAAAAGTATGAGACGTAGTGCCAAGAATAACCTTTGTTGAGGGGGGTTATGTTTTTTAAATGCTTCTTGTCTAAAAGTGAATGTAACACCATGCGACTGAACAATGGACTTTAAGTGTGTTGTCTTTGCATGCTTCTGGTGCCATGTTTGTATGCTGGAGATAGTTACAAATTGTCCAAACATAGTTTTTCGGATGTATTGTACTGTAACCATAACAGTCATTATTGCATTATTACCAGGGCGATCGTGTCTTAAAAATATACAACCTTGCTCTCCCAAGGGCAAAGCTGCCAGTGTTATGGAGAAACACTGTACAGAAGTTCTGACGCAGTGGTATGTTATGCAGTTTGTAATACAGTCTGTCAACCCATAGCCGATGGAAACTATGCCAATTACAGGATATGTCGAATGTTCTACTTGTTGCCTATTACTGCTGTATGATCCTATACTTTGTATACACAACAATGTTGAAACAAAGTGCATGTAACCACATATTGCTTCATGGAATCCAGAATGCACTGATGGCAACGGCTCCTCCTGTTTCATTGTTGAACAGATTAAAACATTGGATAGTTTGAAAAACAAATTAAAATAAATACATTAAACATTTCAAAGAAATTTTTTTTCATCCCTCAAAGCCTATGCTTAAAATTGTTGCAATGCCTTTCCGGTGTATTTTATATATTGTCTTTACATTTGATGCATACTCATACAGTCAGGGGACATGACAGCAAGTGCAGGAACGATATTAAGAGGGTAGGCACAGCCTACTAACGCACTACTCTGGAAATTGCATCAGGGTGATAGGTCTACCCAGGTGCCCATGTGAGAGCCAAGTGCCCAATCCAATCTAATAATGTGCATTCCACTGACAAAAGCATCTTATCAGTGTCATGTCCCTCTGTGCCCTGCTGCCACTGGAGATACAAAATGTTTTGATTGTTTTAGCTATGAGAGTCAAATATATTCAGCTGTACTATAACAACAATTTGAAGCAGTCAATTGATTTAGCCATCAGAGAACGTTTTGGACTAATTTTACAAGTGGTCCTAATAATCTCAATGGAAGTTGGTTAACAATACACCCTACTACAGAAGTTTGCTAACAAGGCATCTTACTAATCTCAATAGTAGTTTGTTAAAGCAAACATCCATGTTTGCTTTGACCTGTATTCTCCACTCACTCTTGAACTCTTGAAAGCTTGAAAAGGTTCATTTCTGTGCAGGCTGAACGGTGTATTGTAACGCGTTGTGCAACAGAGAGGTGTGTGGGAGCAGGCAATGGAGTGGCAGGGAGCAGCCAGGGCAGCCAGCTGTCAGGACAAGTGAAAATCCCTGACCTATAAGGAGGACCGGCAGGCATGCAGGGTGCTCTGGGCCAAGCAGGGCGCACAATGCAGCAGTACAGGCACAACACACTAGAAAATAAAAAAGCACATAAACGTACTGTATTTACAATTAGGCTGAATACACACAGGCAGAAGAGAAATTGTGATGTTTAACAGAAAATGCAGAAGGGCGCATGCTATATTTAAAGCAACATGTTGACAATTTAATAATTGATCCTATTGATTAGAACTTAATTTATCGTAATCCATTTCTGAACTCTCAAAAAGATCCGCCCCATTAAAGCTGCTGTAAGATGTTAGAGTTGTAAAGAGAGAGCAGAAAAGAGGAGAGCAAGACTTTCAGATGTAACAAAACATATTTCCTCTCCCCCGCATCACTTCTCACCATTGAGAAGTGATGCATTTCACACACCTGTGATTGACAGGCAAAATGGATACCCGAAACCAATCACAGAAGAGATGCCCCGATTGGTCTGAAATAAGATGGGAGTGGTCAAACCCAAGGTCTCAAACAGAGGCAGAGGCAGTCAACTAGAAAACATACAACGAATGTCACTCACTCATAGCTGACTGGTGACTATGCTATTCCTAACTATATTCGTTGTAGAGCACTATGGCATTCCATTACCATTTATTGAGTATAAATCGAATACCATCTTATGTACATTAATTTAAAAAGCATATTTGCATTAGCCACATACAACATTGTATTATGATTAACATAGGAGGGAACGGTAAATTTGCCTTTTGATATAGCATACATCTCTAATGTACACTCCCAGGAAAAAAGAGTGCTACAAAAAAAATAAATACAAAAAAATAAACCAAAAACTCAAAGGAACAGATAAGTTTTTAAATACTGTTACAGGAACAATTACAAAAATCCTTGTCAAGGATAAGATTCTGCTTTAGAAAGTTTAGAGAATATATGGCAAGTCTGCAGCTGTGTCCATAATTAACCAACAGGAATGTAACTTATTTCTATTTGGGGACAGGGTGCTAATCAGTCCATTGGAAAATGTATCAATATAAATGTTATACATTTAGTAAATTCAGGGCTTTGGGTAAGAGTGTATTCATTTTTACTTCACTATGTTACTCTTTTCACACCAATATTACATTAAAACATGCCATCTATACCCATGCTTTATGGATTCAAATACCAATATATTTCACATACAAAGATTGAGATTATCAAAATGTGAACCATTTCATTCAGAGTTAATAAATAGAAAGTCAGATTGAGAAAAACAATGCAAACTTTGCATAGGTGCAGAAATGCTGACTTTGCTGAGTTTAGCAATTGCCAACACTTGAACAGCATAGCCTTCTTCTGTGATGTAATAGAACGCAAAAGCTAACAGCATTCTCATGTCACTTACTTATTGGTCCCATGGAGTATCTATACAGAACACAGACGATACATTGTTGCACTGTTAAACTGAGGAAACTGATGCAAACCTATTGCATTACCATTACAATTATAGCGAGATGAGCACAATTCAGTAACAAACATGAATACCATAGGACAGCTTCAGTGCAAGACACATCAGTAAATACAGGTCCCTTATTGGACCAATAACATATTCAAGGCAGATACTGGGGAATTAAAATAACCTGACATTAGTTTGGTCAATATGGTGCATTGTATCAGCGTCAGGCCTGTCCATCACCCTGTTTTATAAACCAGACCAAACAGGAACATATTGGTAATAAATAAACCAACATCCTATTTAGCCAGAAAGCGAATGGATGATTATCTTGGTTTCTAGGCATTAATACACTTTACTCATTCACTTTACTCAAGTGAATGTTGTTCAGAAAATTTACTTTATTTGTGAAACCGTATCTGCTTTTAACCCAATAGCTAACAAAACAGACTTTCAGGCCTATCAAGATATTTCAACTACATCCTCCTCGTCTCTGAACTCAGACTGCCTTGCTGCAAGCAAATAAACCAACACTCATGTCTCTATGGCCGTCTCTATGAGCAGCATTCAGGCCCCTGGTCTCTGGAGTGCGAGTCTCATACCACCTCATCAGACTCCAGGCTGTACTGGTCATACAGATCGTCCAGGATGCTCAGCTGGTGCTCCATGGCAGGCAGGTACACGCCCAGGTCCCGGTGCATGCCGCTGGTGAAGCCCGGCTTCAGCTCGTCCCCCTCCTGGGACACTAAGGCAGCGGTGAAGGACT
Organism: Phycis blennoides; assembly: GCA_900302315.1. Lineage (NCBI taxonomy): Eukaryota > Metazoa > Chordata > Actinopteri > Gadiformes > Phycidae > Phycis > Phycis blennoides. The sequence continues at coordinate 24,899 of OMKI01057625.1, read as the reverse complement.
CATAGGACGGGGAAGCTCTCAGGGCCAGCTGGAGGGAAGCCGGGGGGCATTGGAACACCAGTCAGACTACAGTCATGAACACAGTGTGGAAGGCATGATCTAAGAAGATTAACCAGAGTGGATAGGCAGGAATACTTACAGCAAACACGCCTCGTACAACCCATCCGTGATACTGGCGAAGCGTCCTTCCATAGGCGTTGTCTGATGGAAAAAATAAGTGAAAAGTGACATCTATACCATCTGAATGAACAATGTATCAAGTATTCACGGTGGTCCGTTCATGTCTGTCCAAAAGACACTGTGGGGTTGGACATTGTTTCGTTGCTAAGGTGTTCTACTCCCAGTCTAAAGATCCTCGGTTTGATGCCCAGTGATTCCAGACCTGTAGGCATCCCTGAGCAAGACACCCCACTCCTGTGTTCTCTTGAATGACATTGATCTGTACGCCCTGCAATCACTTGAACTAAATGACCAAGTAGTTACTCACTGAGGGCGTCATGGATGTCTTGTTCCCCAGAATCCACCTCAGACAGGAATTCCTTGAGGAACTTGAGGCCTCTTCGGAGCCACAGCAGTGCCTCGGTGGCGGAGTTCCGCACCTGTGCCGTGGCAGTGTGGAGCTCGTGTAGCACGATGGACTGGAGCGTGGGGAAGCTAGCAGGGTCCGACAACCACTTCTGGTTAATTTTCTACAGACAAAAAACAAAAGAAAAAAACAGTAAAGGATCAAGCTGACCAAATGGCAAAAAATTAAAAATAGATAGGTTAGTTTTCCACTTTATTCTCACAATCAGTTCATTCCAGGCAGGCAAGTAATTATGCGCCGCTATTCTCTCTGTTCTTTAATGATATCTACTAGTATAGTAAGAAAATAGCTGGGTTGTAAGCATTCCCATCAATTCATGTTCTAAACCACAACGCTTTACTTCCTATACGATTAAGGAATCACATACAGTTTGGTTTAGCCAAGAAATTCAAGAATCGTGCTTCTACCTGCCAAACAGAATTAGTTATTCATCAGCAAAGCACTTTTCTTTTTAGCTAAGGGCAGTCCATTTTATACAGCTGAAATGCTGACCAGTAAAAACATCTTTCAATCATCAAAGTGAAAGGCTCCACACTCAAAAAAGAAAATCCAGAACAGGCTTTTACCATTTATATTTAGGACACTTTTACTTTTCACATAGAACATTTCGAATTAATCGTTTAATTGCAATTGCATTATTCAGATAGGTAATAATTGTTGGTTTCATTAAATCAGTTTTAAACCAAACTAACGCTTGGCAAATTGAAAATAGCTTATTGTACACTGCGAAAAGTTCTAGTTAATTCATAAATATATAAAAAGATCAAAGTCTCAAAGTAGCCGTATGGACATGAATAGTCTTGCATAAGAAATATCAAAGTCAATCAATATCAAGCAAAGTTATTTCCCCGTTTACACCTACCTTAATGTTTCCGACAAAATCCATTTTAACTGGAGCGAACACGGTGGAGCCCAGCTTGTCTATGGAGAGAGAATACCTTCTCAGTTCATGTTGCTGGTATGGTTATTTCTATGACAACTTTATACCTCTTTTATGTCATATAACAACATGCAAGAAAAATATCAATATCAATACAGACCACATGTAGAAAAATAAAATAACTGATTAATGGATGACTTTGAATGACGAACAACACATGACAAAGAAGGCATGGAAGGAAAGCTGTATCTAGGTGTTGGGCAGCTTAGGAAAACTGGGAAGGTCTGATTCCAGGTAGATCCAAAGGACAACAGCCTTCATTATTATGAGCAACTACACTGTACAAATCTAGTGACCAACTAAAAATGTACAAGACTACTTCTACTTCTTCTACTACTACTACTAGCTAAATTAAAATACCAGAATAATTCCAAAATGTGTTGTCAGGCAAATTGTTGGCATGGGAAGCATCCCAAAACCCACTCCCTCCCATCCACAAATAATAAACATCCAAAAGAATAAAACCATTATGAAAAGAACATGCAGGCAGCTGGAAAAAAGCAAATATTAAAACAGGCAAATTAGATACATCCCCTCCCTCACAAATAATAAAGCATGCACTGATGGAAGATGAAGGCAGGAAGGAAAATGGTCAGCTTGATAAGCTTGAGATAAGCTTGGCTTCATAAACATGAGGAAGAGAAATGAGGCCATTGACAGACATAGCAGCAAGATGGTGCAGCATAGTTAAAGGAGAGGAGAGGAGAGTGAAACTAGGGGGCCTACCTAAGACAGGCACTATTGCATAGCATGAGTCCAAAAAGTCTTGAGTGGGGATACCCCTGTCGCCATCCAGTTTTATATCACTAAATCTAAAAATAACAAAAAGGTGGAAAAGATAGAAACATGAGGATATGTTTAAAATGGATGTATTCCAGATGTATGTTTTTTTATTTGATCATAACAAAAACAGGTACAGGCATCAAGTAAAAGGATTGTTCACACAGAGTCATGCAATTCAATATCAATCGCAGAAAACCGGTTACAACCGGTGTAAGAGCTGGTTGTTTTGGCCAGTGTTAATGGTCAACAGCTCTTTCATTTAACTGGGAAAAGAAAAAATTATAGTAAGAAAAAAAATACTGAATAAAGAACGTATACTATAATCAATTTTAATATACAATTATATAATTTGTTAAATCATACGTTTCACATATTTTCCAGTAAAATTTCTAGGCAGTATGATAAATTATTAGAAAAGGAAAGTTAAGTTTGAAAAGAGTGAAATTGTAACAAAGAAATATAATTTTACAAACCAAAACATCAGGCATCTCTGTATGTGTTTAGTGATCAAGAGCAAACACACCAATATAAAATTACTTGTTATGAATTTTGTCAACGTTTCAAAATATGTTATGATCTTATTGTGCAGAACAAGTGCTAAAAAATACACATCAATTACAATTATATTGACACTTAACCTTTATATATACATACATATATTAGGCTTGTGCGATATCACGGTATACCAGGGTATTTAGAAATACTGACGGTATTATTCAATACCATCAAACATACAGACGCTCCTTTTTCTATTCAACTTTTTTACGACATCTTATGAATACATTTATTGTGTTGATATATTTTTTTTTCAACATCAAAACTAAAAGTGACATTTATAGCTGCATAGTGATGCTGTGGTTTTTTTTTTTATCACAAATATCAATAGCAGTTTATGAAATTATAGATTTGTTTAAGTTGGAAAGATATTGGATGTTCAACAGATATTCACGCTGCGAATTACAGCAATCTGACACAGAGAAGTAAAGACGTGTTTTTCTTAAATAGTGGCGTTTTTCCATTAGTGCATTTGGCCGAGGTGTGCCGAGTTGCCGTGCTGATTTGCATTTCCACTAGCAGGTAAAAGCTCTGCGGTGGCCGGACCGTCTCTGAGGTCGGGCCAGAGCCAGCCAACCAGTCAGCCCCTCTCAAACTGTGGGACTATAACCTATAACAAGACAATAAACTGACCCTTCTTGTTTATGAGACGCATCACCATGCATTAAGAGTATGGCTAGAGTTCTCAACAGCTTTATAGTGTATTATTCGTTCGTTCCTATAACTATATAAGCCTAATTTAAAATGGGTAATGAAGGTTTAAATAAAAGCGTACCGCAGTGATTTTTTTTGACTATATTCTCTTGCCAAACAAAGTTGAAATAGGATGGACTTAGTTCAGATATGTAAAATATGTATGAAGAAAAAAACAGGACATATATAGAACGTAAATAGAACGTATATAGAACTTAATTCATCATGGCGGGTATCATTGTTCCATCTGTCTGAAACAACCCAAATATAGTAAATGTCTCTTAAGCAAATCAATCCCATTTTACGGTAGGCCATAATATAAAACTAAATAGGCAGTACAATATCCATAATACAAGCCTGTGGGTTGTTGTGTCCCCAACTCAAGACAAGCACGGCAGTAGCTCAGTGGATAGAGCAGGTGGACAGAGCGGGTCGTCCATTAACTGTAGGGTCAGCGGTTTGATCCCCTTGATCCCCCTCCTCCAACTGTCCACATATCGAACCCCACAAATGTACTTTTGTAAGATTGTAAGTGGCTTTGGACAAAAGCGTCTGCTAAATGCCCCTTTACCCTTTATCACATCATATTATAGACAGACCTTCAAGCGGCTGGCCCAGTTGGAATGGAAATGCAAAGCGAGGCAACGAACGGTGCTGATCCGGCATGAGTGAATTACAAAGTCCCCTAAAGAATATCTGAAATGCAATTAACCCGGAAACGTCTCACGTTTCTAAATGTTCCCAATGGATATTCCAAAAAACACAGTTTTTAAGTGTATCCCACCAGCTCTACAACTGTAAAAAGCAGGTAAAAACTGCGCTGCCAGTGGAGCTCCAGTGTGGGTGTAACACAATTGTAATGTATATAACACAGGTTAAACTGACTGTACATTGGTGGAAACTATCAATGCCTTTTATTTCAAATGAGTAAACAAGTATGGGTACTTGCTGAGATTTAGACAGAATCTACGGAAGGGCGCATATTTCCTATCTACGTATTATCCATAACTATTTAAACCCAGCAAGCATTGTCTTTGAAGGCAAATGGAATATGATACTCACAGGATCTTAGGCAGGACAATGTCACACATGATACTGACTTCTATCCCCAACTCAGTTTTATGTTTGTTTGTTTTTTGATTTGAAGTTTACACAAATACCGACATATACTGTATACCCGGGTGAAAAGACAGGAAGGTAAGAAAATGAAATAGATAACGTCCAAGCCCAATATATTTACTATAATCTTTCTGAAAATGCTATGCTTAAAAATAATAACCAACTATAAAAAACAAACAGCAAAGACACAATGAGTTTACTAGAAAAACATTGAAAATGCAACACTGATTGTGCTTGCTCAGTCTAGGTGAAAATGTCCCATTGAGCCTGGTAACTGTTACATCTTAAAGGATGTGAGCCTCTTGTATAGATGTTCCATACCTGTGACTCATTGTGCTGAAGAATGTATCCACGTCCTCCCCCTCCTGTAGAGAATCCTGAGAAGGTGGTACTTGGTTTGTGGCAGGGACGCCCTCATGCTGCTCTGGGCACACCTCATCCTTGCCATGGTCTTGGATTTGGTCCATGTTGTGCTTTTGTTGTTGATGATCCCTCCCCTCTGTCTTAAGTTGAGTCTCACTTTCAGCAGTCTTATGGGTTGGAGGCCCATCTCCCTCCTCAGAAACCGAACCCTGGCCACCTGCCTTGAGGTTCTCTGTTGTGCCACACACACACACACACACACACACACACACACACACACACACACACACACACACACACACACACACACACACACACACACAGATGGACACGCACACACAGCTCCGATCGTATGTGACGTGCTGCCCGTCTGTGTGTGTGTGTGTGTGTGTG
>OMKI01057625.1:0-13013 GCA_900302315.1 Phycis blennoides | reverse complement strand
ATTTTGAACAATCCCAAAAATACATTGTAGTAAAATTGATTTGTAAAAAGGATTTACCAAATTTCATCAATAAAGGGTAAAGTTTAGGGTACAGTTTTGGTACAGCAATGACTAATATTGATTACAGGGAGCAGAGGTCAAAGGAAACTATAGATGCACTTTCCAGCATGGAGAACGAATTGTGCAACAGAAAGAGATAATGAATGTTTAATAATGTGGGTAATGGGTAGTGGGTAAAACTATTATCATTCTTATTTTTTTTATGGAGCCTTAACTTAAGTAGTTGAGGAAAAAAATATGAACAATATAAAACACATAAAAGAGTAGCTACATTTAAAGGTAGATTTACAAAAACATTTAGAAGAGACTTATTAGAAATGGTTTATTAAACATTTTTAACACTCTTTCAAAAGGACATTTAAATAATACATTTCTTTAGTTGTTTTCACTGTTCATTTCCTTTATGCCATTATTTCGCACACTACTATAAACAAAGACTGACAAAGATGTCTTTTATTTACAGCTCACGCATCAACTGTGCAAACGCAAAATTATTGAAAGAATCTACAGAGAGTTAATACGAGTACTCCACAGTTAGAGATATCTGGAATTCAGTTTTGAGAAGCCCCAAATGAATTACGGGTATCAGCCATGATGTTCCAGAACATGAAACTGAAAGTTTCAACGTCATTATGACTAGTCTGAATTGTGGTGCATGATGTTGCTCATGCAAGTCTTCCCATTGGATATTACAAAGCAAAGCAGCAAAGCATTTAAAGTGTTAGCAGAAACAATGGCGGTTGCTCTTGTAGATAAGCTAGTTAGAAAATGCCATGAAATAGAAAATGCTTATCATTTTAATGTTTTATTTATGGGTAATGGGTAAATTATTAGACATTCATTAATTAACTCCATGCCACAATTCGTTCTCCATACACGTCATTTTCAGTGCCATTAATTGACACATTCAGTTGTGACTAGTCAAACTGAATTTCAGAATGTCTTTCATCTGTCTCTTTTAAAAGCAGTTTAACAATGTCGATTTTGTATTCTTTTTCCCTCAACCGTTTTAGTTAATGCGCCATAATATGCTCCATGAAGCAAATTTGACCATTCTTATACTCATTCTTCGTCTTTAAAAGGGTACATTATTTAACATTCATTATTTATTTCTGTGGCACAATTCATCCTCGATATTCCAGTGTTATAGTTTAAATAGCAAACGACAGCTCCAAATCTTAAGTTTTGAATTTAAAACTTCCCAGATTGTATTTGAAATACCATTTCCCAGGGGAGTTAAATAACAGAACCATAAATAGCTACAATATGACCAAATCATGCAAGTGACTAGGAAAAATGAAATATTAATCTTTGCATTTCTTATTAATGGCTTAGACATCATACAAAAAATCCTTCTGTTAACGAACAGAAAAGGAACCTCTTCAGTTGCTACAATTGATACAACCTCAATAATATATTTCAAGACCAACATAATAAAGAGTTATGGTAAAAATAAAACATCTTTATAAAATAAGTACTTATTCAAAAAAGTGCTTCATATTCTTTTAAATTTAAAGAACACATTGGAAAATATAGGTCATTCTATAGGTCATTCCATCTATAACTTGATCTAAAAAAACATCTTGATCGTGCATTCCCACTAATGACATATAAGTGACACAAAATGCACTTGACTGGTGAAAGTTTTTAACAAAACATAGCTGGTTGTATGAGCCATCTCTAAACCTGCATTTAGAAATGAGTGATCACTCTATAACTTAAAAATGTTATGGCTCTAATTGTATCCTATTTTAACCATATTGACAAAATGATGGCCTTGCCTGGGTATGATACTTGCACTACAGCCACCTGAAAGCCTGACACCTGAGCCAAAAACATAATCATGCGGTAGAAACATTTTTAGTTCAATGATTACAATGTAAACATCATATTACACTTGACGCAGGCTTTCATTTCCTCTTGAACAGAATACATTATTGTCCAATGTTTTTTACAGTATCAACATGCTAATGGAAGGGGGTGTTCAGAATAACACATCTTCATGCTCGATCATCAGCTGGATTACTAATTTCTGCTGCCTCATGTCATTCAGAGTTGCCAGTGCATTCTGCTCAGGTGGCTGCATTAACGTCGGCCCAAACACAATCCCTAGGTTGTCAGCGCTCATCAAATTGACCTTTTCAAACATTGTCACCCTGCAAAAAGCATCCAAAATACAAAAAAATGTAAATAAAAATGACAAAATAAATGTTATTCCATAATTTTTAAATACAAAACAAAAATATAATCAGTTTCAAATGAAGAAATACAGATACATGTTCAATTCAGTTCTTATATTATTGAAGTTAATTTAAATACATTTTGATTCCCTGATATTGTCAGATTGTATGTGTGAACTGACCTTCTGAGATGGGCCATCAGGTAGCGCAGTGTCTCATAGTGGGCAGGAGGGAGCTGCAGTAGACCTTCATGGATGCCTTCCAACCTGGAGTCAGCATTGGTGTGTTCTACCAGAGCACGTAACATAAATTATATAAATACATAAGACAGTTCATTCCCAATTCCAACCAGACAGTCCAGCATCAACAAACAATGCTCTACCAGTTGAATGCTCCACCAGTTGAGCTAGACTGAACCACACTTTCTGTTTCTTACTTGCAGCTTGAATAAATGTGGAGTACAGATCAAAGGTGATGACTGGAATGGGCAGGTCCCTCAGATAGAGCTTCAACGCTCCAGCGATGATGTTGATATCTGCAAAAATGTCAGCGCTGATGTCAGCCTTCTCCCCATCTGTGCACAGAAAAGACACATGTGAATATACAGTATGTTTGTGTGACTGGACCATGAGTTACAGACACCGGTGTGGCACAGGGTGTTACTGTATCACACAGAGCCCGTTCTGTTAAGTCACTCCTCAGCTCATGGTGAAATTAGCTTTTAATTTATAACCTGAAGTTCTCTCCTCCCTAACTTCAAACAAGATGCAGACCCAGTGGCAAGAGATATACTTATTTCATTAAACTAAAGCAAACATACCTCGGTCAAAGGCGAGTCTCACATCATCAACGTGCTCTGAGAAGCCTGACACACGGTACAGTCCCTCTGATTTGAGACCTGTAAGTTAAAAAGTGGAAGGCTTGTGTTTTTCTGGGTCAGGGTTTGCGTGAAAGCAATCACTTGTTACAGTTCCTGCACAGAATTGATATCAGGGAACCATATTGAGTTCATGTTCAGAAATGTACAGAGCAGTCAGGTCCATTTACAAAAATATATTTCCGGAACGTGGTGGAATTGATAAAGTAGTCCCATTTCTTGAAATTACATATTTTCAAACCAAAATAGAAACTTTCCCACTGAATAGTAGGTGTGTTTTACCTCTCAACTCTATTTCTCGAATACACATGTCCACAACCATTGGCCTTGTTGAGTTATGAGCCTTGACCAGCGTGGTGAGGTCACAGCTGAACACTTTCTTTATTCTGCGTAGGTCTGGCTGGCAGTCACTGGGGACCAGTTTGGAGCACTGCTTGTGTACATTCAGTCCACAATCTGAGATTAAATGTGAGAGATGGAGAGAGCGAGGGCAGAGTGTGAGATCTGCTACCTGTGAGGCACAGCCACCTGGTAGTGGTAATGAAGGATACAATTTTATCTATCAAGAATGCAGCATTTTGGATAAGTGCTTGTTGCAGGGTGGGTGTGGGGACATTGACTGAGTCGTGATGGCACTTCTCCAGCCTGCTGGTGGTAGTGGGGGCAGGCTCTTTTGATGCATCATTATTCTCAGTCAACGATTTTCAAGCAGCCCCAAATGATGAGACGCAGGAGGGAAATATGGAGAATACAGGACAAAGAAGTCTCTGGTTTTGTCCCATAGCACATGGGGTGTCTGATGATAGTGTTTTTTGCCTCAGGCCCATCACCATGGATGATGGCTCAACAATCAGCATTCTATGTGGGGAGGAAAGGCAACCAAGAAGGCTTCTGAATCTGTCTCACACACAATACTTGTGTAGGAAACTTGTGACAACTTCAATGGAAGTTTGAAATATCTGCTGAACCTTAACAGGCAACAGAATCCAACATATCAGTTGCTATACTTGGCTGGTATGAAAAACTTGTTTTGATGGGTTACCACACATAGAAAGTTGTTTTAAGCATGGAGTTATGCAGACAACTCAGTTCATATATGAGTATTCCTGGATTTATGAAATTAATAACTACGACTAATTGTACTTGTTATTTAGAGAAAACTACTGCAGAAATACATGGCAAGTATATGCAAACTCTCCAGTTAAAGTTTGCATAAAAAAATGTGTTTTTGTGCTAGCTTCTGTTTAATGCCTAATGTTTAATAGTGTGTTGGAAATAGACTGAGCTGAGATCCCCTTTTGTGTTTTGGAAGAATGTCAATATCTGCATGATGGTCCACACTTACACAAACTGTATGGGTGGTGCTTAAATGGAAATATGAAACCAAAATGCTTCTGTTCACCTGAGCATCGGACACCCTGGGCTATGAGACCCCACAGGAAGTTGGCACAGTACTCGCACCAGTGTGGCCCACGGAACGTATGCACCTGGAAATAAAGGCAAGACTGACACGGTGAGACATGTCGAAAGAGATGAATATGTCTATTAATGTATGTTGTAGACCAAACCAGAGGAGTTAGGAGCCACATAACACAATACAGCATCCCTGTAGATTGGGTCAGATTAAGATTAGAGTTTTTCTATTTCAAGCTACAGTAGCTGCCAACCTCCAGGCCAAATGAGCACATTTGTATCCACACAGGGCAGATCAAGGGATAACATTAGTGTTGCTGACATCTGCTTTCTGGGCAGTTAGACAAATTGAAATATCCACACAATACAAGCAACAGATACATGATGGACCCTGCCATGAACAAAGATGCACACAATTGCATGTGCAGTCACAACCTCTTGGCAGACACACACTGACACCGGTAACAGAAGCTGCACTTAGTTACTATTAGATTGGCAAGTGAAGGTAGGAGAAGACAGGAGGAGTGGAGAAGTTTTGTTCTTTAAAAGCAGACTCTTAGCCTGAAGATTTAAACATGGTGCCTTTTAACTGAAACATGAGAACAAAGCTGAGGCAAAGGAGGGCCATTATTAACTAGTTATACGCACAAAAATGTGCCAGTTTTATCAAGAGCAGAGCATTGAATGTGATCAGCCAATATATCTTAGAAATGGATGTTAAATAATTAGATGTTATTCTATATGTTCTCAGGAGAAGATACAAAACAAACTTTGTCGCCTTCCTGACAGGAAAGCAAATTTCTAAATGCTCCCCAGGTTCAGATCAAACATGCACACTTATACGTTTCAGCGTCCCTTTATAACCGAGGCCGTTACCTTGAAGTTGTGGATCTTGTCGTAGGAGCTCTGCTTCTCTGGGCTGTCTTTCAGGGCACTGTGGTGTACCGGGGTTGAGGAGGAGATCTGCGGACAGGATGCCAACAACTTCAGAGGTTTCCACAGTAGCGTTCCCCTGCTTCCTAGTTTCACTCCCAGGGCCAATGCAAGCAGCTTTCTCTCCTGTCTCTTGATGGTCTTTTTGGCTATTAACTCCACTCTGGACCCTACGGGACTCTCTTCCACATCCATGGCTGTCCTACCGGCCACCACTACGCAGCTCCTTACAGACTCGATCTCACCCAGCGAGTGAGGGGAGACGTGTGCACACGACTGATAGGGAGACAGAAAGGCTATGTCAGGAGTATGAGGAGGAGGTGAAGGAGGAGGAGGGGGTGGCAGGTCCGCTACTAATAGTTTGTCCAGTCCACTGGCGGGGGGGCAGGAGAGGGCATCCTGAGGGCAGGAGTGTGCCTCATACAATGAGCCTCATTCACAGAGAGAGAGGGGAGAGAGAGAGAGAGAGAGAGAGAGAGAGAGGAGGGTTAAGAGAGTGAGGGATAGAGGACAGGGAGGGGCTCGGGAGAAGTTGGGAGGTGCTGTCAGGGCTGCTTCACATGGGTCAGGGCTCTCTAAAGCAGGTCAATGGAGCGGCCTGCACTCTTTCAGCCAGAGGGCAGAAAACACGGCACCATTAGCACACTGCCTTCTGGATAAACTCCCATTCACTTAGCAGGGGGATAATGCTCTGTCTGTCAGCAGCCACCAGGTCCTCTCTAAACACGATGGGAGTTATATCAGTGCTTCGGTGGTTGATCCAAAATCATGTGTCTACTGTAGATATTAGACTTCCAGCTACATTCCTTTCCCCTCGGTCTCTCCATGGTCTTGAGCTTACTGACCACTCTCTGAATAACAGAGGACTGCTGCAAATCAAACTGTTCTCCCATACCACCATCACAACTAGACCATCTACTGGGGAGATTGGGGAGGGATTAGACCATAATCCTTCGCCCAAATTGTAATCCTGCAGTGCCCAAACCCAAGTCAAATCCCCTCAGGTTCTTCTTGGCAGGCGAGCAGCCAGATACAGAGCCGACAGGAGCTTGTGGGTTGTGTTTGCAGTACTGTTGCCAGTTTATGTTACATCCCATCCATGGTAGGAACATAGCCTGTGCTCTTTTACTGAATTTCCAAGTAACAAAAGGACACTATAAACTAAATCTAATCATGTTTAATATGTACATATTACATACACATTACATACACATTACATACACAGCTACACTACCTACACCTGTTTTCATTAGCTGGGTCATCCACAAGTATATACATTTTCAATTAAATGTAGGTGTTTAACAAGTCTAACTACTGTTAGAAGAAAACAGAGAAAGGGAGAGGGAGAGAGGGAGAGGGAGAGAGAGAGAGAGAGAGAGAGAGAGAGGGAGAGAGAAGGAAGAGGAACCCAACAATGATGAAAGAATGTGAGTCTGGCTGACATCCAAGCTGTGCCTGGAATATCAATCTAGACTCTATCTTGTATCATGGCTATCTTTAAACCTCTTCATTGAGAGGGAGATACTGATGGCCAACAGGACAGGTTTTAAGATAATCTTTGGGCTTGACGTGACTTGATAGATGGGACAGATCCCCTCTAATAATACATACGACAACACACTGTCCCACTCGCTAGCACTGCATAGTCCAACCAGAAAGATGAGGAATACACCACAGGGATATTGAGAGAATGCATGTGACAGACAGAGAGAAAAGGAGGGCAAATGAGTGTGAAAGAGGAGGGGGGAGTTTGAGACTGTGTGACAGACAGACAGAAGAGAGGAGGGGGGAGGGTTGTGCTCTTTGTCCCTGGGCAGATGGCTTCTTGTTTCTTAAAAAAGATATCTTGGAAGAGGGCACAAAGGGGAGCCAGAGCACAGGGCCTGCTTTCTCATGTGCTCTGCTGTCTTTTATTAGCTCTGTGCTAGCACAGCTGAGGAGACACTGGGAGCAGAATGGAACTATGCAACCAAACAAACAAAATCACAGGCAAACTACAACAGAACATACATTCTGAAAAGTGTTCAGTGTTCAGGGAGAACGGTCTATTAATTAAAAATAAAACATTGCCTCTTTGTAGAATATTTTTCAATTGGAACAATGAGAAGGAGTGTATCCTACTGTATCTTTGGCTAAACATAAACATGATTCTTATAAAATACTTTTCCGGCAAAAGCATGCCTGCTATGCAGTGGCATTTGCATTTTAGCATTTTGTAGACATGACACAAAGATAACCATGGCCGATCATACCGATCATTATCTTTGTGTCATTACATTTACATTTACATTTAGCAGACACTTTTATCCAAAACGACTTACAATAAGTACATTTGTCATAAGGAGGTGAAACATTTCAATGCTGTTAATACAGTAAGAAAGTCACCAGAACAAGTTTCAAGCATTCCAATTGCTAGGTTAACCATTGCTAGTATACAACATCTCTGACTAAGTGCCAAGTTACAAAGAGCAATTAGAAAGTGCCAAGACGTACAACATGCAAGAGGGTAGGGTTCTATTTATTTATTTATTTTTCGGGGGGAGTCGGTAGAGGATGGATGTTATGCAGGGTTCAGGTGGACTCTGAACAAGTTAGTCTTGAGTCTCTTCCGGAAGATGGGGAGTGACTCCGCAGTAATGACATTGGCAGGGAGCTCGTTCCACCACTGCGGTGCCAAAACAGAGGAGAGTTGTGATTTCGCCGTCCGACCTTTTCCTCCTTTTAGTGATGGCGGTACCAGTCGACCAGCTGAGGTAGTTGAGCAGAGTGCTCGAGCAGGGGCGTGGGGTTTCACTAACGCTTAGAGGTAGGTAGGGGCAGTTCCATTAACAGCTTTGTAGGCCAGTAGCGTTGTCTTGAATTTGATGCGAGCCACTACCGGGAGCCAGTGGAGGTCATGGAAGAGGGGGGTCATGTGGGAATTTAGATAGGTTGAACACAAGGTGTGCTGCAGCGTTCTGGATCTGCTGCAAAGGTTTTTATCGCGTCATCATTAACCATCATTAACCATCATTACCATCATTAACCATGAGTAGATGTTCTGATAGTAGATACAGACAGTGGTTAGGGAAGTTCTCAACTTCATACAAAAGCAAGAAGAATATAGACTCGCAAAAATTTTCTCCTGTTTCTGTATTTTGGATATTTTGGACACGTCTTCTAAATACTTATTCTGCCTGTCACCATCCCGCTCTTTGTGCCTGACGCCTGACAGTCGCAGAACGACCACGGCCAGAGTTTTAGAACAGGCTCATATTCTGACATCTTGAAAACCTCAGAGTTCTGCGCACAAATCCCTAGCATATCTGCAAATGTACAAGGATAACAACTAGACACGCTTTGTCCATTTATGTTGAAACCAGGGGTTAATGAGTGAACAGGAATGGCCAAAACGGCAACACCATGCCTAAATAAACAGAGCACGTCAATACATATCGCTGTAGAAGAGAATGTTGAAACAAGAGCTAAGAACCTTTGTTGTCCCCTTCCACTATGTCAGTCCTGTGATCGTCTGCTCTACAGTCTGTCAGCACCTGAACGGCCCTGAAGCAATATGTTATTCATAATAAAAGGTTCTTCTTGTAAAATATATAAATACAATTAAATAAAAAATAATAATTCCCCAAATATAAAGGAATTAAATGATCAAGAAACATATCAATGGATTCACCCTTTATGATTTTAATTCATTCAAAACCTTCCACCAAAAATAAATACAGTAGTTAAGTTTTGATCGCCACCTGGTGGAGGGACAGTGATGTTTTTTTGCACTGGAACAATAAATGTAGCACATAGTAAACATTCATTGATGGTTAACCTTTTCCAGATGAAGGATGAACAACAACTTATAGAAACAAATGACTGCATGTGTTTCAAATTTGTATTCTACCCTATGATCTATAGTCTTGACAAGGCAGAGCAGAGCAAACTCCCAACATCCTAAGTTATCATTACCTTCCTAAGAAAGCAATGGAGTGGGGCACAAGCTAACGCATAGGCTAGCTGCAGACAGGCTGTTAACATGATATACATACATATATATGTTGGTAGCTGGTTTTATAGGTATGTGTTTGAGTAAAATTAACATTTTTGTTTTATTCGTTAAACTACTGACAACATTTCTCCAGAATTCCAACAAAAAAATATTGCCATTTAGAGCATTTATTTACATAAAATGACAACTGGTCAAAATAACTAAAAAGATGCAGTGTTTTCAGACCTCGAATAAATAAAGAAAACAAGTTCATAATATTTTTTTTTAACTCAATACTAGTGTTTTAACTTAGAAGAGTTCATAAATCAATGCTTGGTGGAATAACCCTGATTTTCAATCACAGCTTTCACGTGTCTTGGCATGCTCTCCACCAGTCATTAACATTGCTGCTGGGTGACTTTATGCCACTCCTGGCACACAAACTCAAGCAGCTCAGCTTTGTTTGATGGCTTATGACCATCCATCTTCCTCTTGATCACATTCCAGAGGTTTTCAATGGGGTTCAGGAGATTGGGCTGGCCATGACAGGGTCTTGACCTGGTGGTCCTTCATCCACACCTTGATTGACCTGGCTGTGTGGTATCCGCAGATTTGGGGAACACTGCCAGAGCAAAAGAAAGCACGTTTTCTTCCAGGATGACCTTGTATGTGGCTTGATTCATGCGTCCTTTGCAAGACAAATCTGCTCGATTCCAGCCTAGCTGAAGCACCCCCAGATCATCACCGATCCTCCACCAAATTTCACAGTGGGTGTGAGACACTGTAGGCTTCTCCAGGTCTCCGTCTAACCATAAGACGACCATTTGTTGGGAAAGCTGTACATTGGACTCATCCGAGAAGATGACCTTATTCCTGTCCTCTACGGTCCAATCCTAATAGTCTTTTGTAAAAGCTCAGCCTGGCTCTTCTTTGTTTCTCATTGATGAAGGGCTTTTTTCTAGCGTTGTACGACTTCAGCCCTGTCCTTCAGAGCCTGTTTCGAAGCGTTCTCGCTGTGCACTTCACCCCAGCTGCCATTTGCCATTCTTTTTGTAGGTCACTTGATGTCATCCTATGGTTGTTGAGTGACATTCCAATGAGTTGGCGGTCATCCCGGCCAGTGGAGAGTCGTTTTGGCCCTCTGCTGGTCTGTAGCTTTGTTGTCCCAATGTCTGCTGCTTGACCTTGTTCTTATGAACTGTGGTCCCAATGTCTGCTGCTTGACCTTGTTCTTATGAACCGCCCTCTTTGAAGGTTTAAGGCTGGAAGCAACCTGACGCTCACTGTATCCCTCTGCCAGTAAAGACAGAATTTAATCCTTCTTTTCCTCACTCAAAACCTCTCTTTTCTTTTCTTTCTTTTGGCATGGTCGATAATTACTTTTTTGATTTCAATTACTTTTGAGGTACTACTAGCACTGTTATTGCCATCCAGCTGGTCCTATTGCAAGAGTGTGGTGAGAGATAGTGGTGACCACAGCAGTGGCTTTTATACTTTTCCTCATAAAATAAGTAAGTAAGTAATTTGGTTCAGGTGATCACCTATTCAGTACCTCATTCAGTAGAATGAGGTGTGCTTGTGTTGGAATTCAACAGACACTGGATTCGAATGGCTTCCATACATATAGAGATGCTGATTTAAGAAAGATTTGGAGTGGTCTCAGAGCTGTATATACTGTATATAGGATGGATGAAAAGATGGTAGATGATTAGATTGATGAGATGATGATAATCTGGGTTTTAGATAAAATATACAATTTAGACTCACGTATAATATTATGATAAATATAAATCACATAAGGAGCCGATATTACTGCCACTAATAGGCTACCAAAAATATCAACAATAACAAAATGTGTACATAATATTATTATGCAACAAAATTGCATAATAATCACTATAATTAACATAATATAAAATGACAGAGATGATAATCTATAATGAACTGTAATGATCTATTGAGAGGTGTATATGGGGAGGCACACAACAGCATCTATGGCGTTAGCAGAGACATGTCCTGCTCAAGGGTCCAATAGCAGACGTATGCTTGGCAAGAAAATCAAATCAAACCAAAGATGTCTGTTTGATGGACTCCTTGAACCACTCTGTTGGTCCGTATAAAAACACACACACGTCATTTGTGAACGGTTACTGAAAATGAAACTGAAAGTAAAATGTGTACGTTGTGACTGTCTGTAGCCATCGTAGGTCACAGGCCTCACCATGCTGTCCCTCTGGAAGGTGACCCGCCGCTCGGAGCGCATGCGGCCCAGCCTGGGCAGCGTCTTGTCCCGGGGGAGGGAGCCGTAGCCCAGGTGCTCGTAGATGGGGTTGGTGGTCATCTTGGCAATGTACTCCGCTGCCTTGGTTTCGATGGAGAGTGTGATGAGGCCGTCTGTCACCAGGTCGTGCACCGACTCAAACCTCTTCTCACCCACAAAGTGCTTGCCGTCGTAAAAGAGGCGGTAGTTCAGAGTCTGGTGTCCAAACCTGGGTCAACAACAACAACAACAACAATGAATTGATGTTATGTGAAGATGGTGGTGGAATATGGAGGGGAGAGCAAATGATCATTAATGTAGTGTATAATATACTATAGCTACTATTTGCACTATCATAACCTGTATTTGAGATTTTTAACTTTAATTGAACTTTTTAGCTATTTATTCTATGTTGTATACTTTCTCTTTGTGTTTTTTTTTATGCTATTGGAAAACGTGAATTTTCTTCAGGATCAAGGGTTAAAGGATAGGATAGGATAAAACTTTGTTAATCCACTAAGGGAAATTGGGTCGCCATAGAGGCCAGGGTATATATAAATATATAAATACATATCATTCATTAATACACAGGACAAGATGTTATTATCCCTTGTGCCATCATCCAAGGTAAACACACGCAGAAGGCCAGCTCAGATAGAACCAAGCATACAACACATGAGTGACATAACCACCATTAGGTACAACAACACCATAGCAGACATCAGGCTACGCCATCATAAATCTACAGAGTCATTCCTCAGGTGGCACCATTCACCCATTACCTAGCCTAGCCAACAACGGTATGCGGCACATCATTGGGGTTATCAAGTGGGCACCTTCCTTCACCGGTGTTTCGTTAAGTTAGGCCCACGACACCTCAAGAAGGCTTAACTGTGTATTCCAGCGTCCTGGAAACACACCCCTGGTGGGGGGAGATGGTAACACATCGTACGTAGCCCCTATCAGAAATCTAATTCTGCTTGCCTCCATGCTCCACAGATCCTTCCACTTCAACCTTCTCTTCTCTACACTCTCCCAATTCACCCACTGCCCTTGCTTGGCCTGTGACACTGCCTTTGTACACCTTACCAACTCCTCCTGATGATGTATTTCTTTGACTACCAGCTTTCTCTGTTCTCCTGCTGAAGCCTTACTCCACGCAGGATTCCCTATACACAGCCCTAGACCACCACGCCCATGTTGAACCTGGCCAACAATGTCCCTGTGTCTAAGGGCTGCCTGTGCTTGCTGTACTGCCTCTTTTGGCTTCCACTTCCTTCCAGTTTTGACCGTGGGCGCTGCACCTCTAACCACTGG
>OMKI01057621.1:5912-22041 GCA_900302315.1 Phycis blennoides | reverse complement strand
AGAGAGAGAGAGAGAGAGAGAGAGAGAGAGAGAGAGAGAGAGAGAGAGATGGATGGATGGATGGAAGGGAGGAGGGGGGGAGACCAGATGGATGGGATATATTGGAGGAATGAGGGGAGCTGGAATTAGAAAAGATAAAACTGTGAGGGCTGGATGAACGATGGGCTTTGAATACCCGCTACCCGAAACTTTCTCTCTCTCTCCCTCCCTCCCGCCCTCTCACACACACACACACACACACACACACCTTCAAAGTTCAAAGTTCAAAGTAGCTTTAATGTCAATTTCTTCACACGTCAAGGCATACAAAGGAATCGACGTTTGTCACTCTCCCACCGTGAAACAGATAAAGTGTGCAGGCACAACAGACAAGACATTTCGTCATACTAAAAGTAAACACGCAATTTTACAACAGATAAGATAAAAAGATATGAAATAAGAAAAAAACATAAAGAAAAAGACCTAAAATAAATAAATATGCAATGTAGGAATCAATGAGTAGAAGTAGCAGCATAAGTTTCTGTATAAGTTAGGTTATGACTTTAATGTAATATTAACAGTGCAAAAAGAGCAGTCAGTGACGACAGCAAACAGCACCTACCTCCCAGCACGGCCCCTCCTCTGTTTGGCGTTGGCCAGGCTGACCCACTCGGCCGCCATGGTGCTAATGTTGTTGTGCGTGTCGAAGTGGGTCTCCTTAATCTTCCCTCCATCGATCACAAACACCACATCATCTATCGTGATGCTAGACAGAGAGAGAGAGAGAGACAGACAGAGAGAGACAGAGAGAGAGAGAGAGACACTTAAGTGACAGGGAGCAGGCAGGGGGCAGTGGAATACGGAGAGATGATGGAAGTGCACATTTAGAAGGAATGTTATAAATAGTTTGTGTACAACAGACAATTACAGCCACACCAGAGGCAAACATTAAAAGCAGGGCTTCAGGACGTGTCCCGGCTCTGTTTAGATCTATATTTAGCAGCACTGAAGGGAGCCGCAGCCAGTCGAATAGTCCTCCTTAATTTGCTCAGACTCACTCCAGTCAGTCCGGGGGTAGGGACCCCTTGATGTATAATTGTGTGCGTGTGTGAGTGCTGGGTTTAGAGAACCCCACGCTGTCGCCCCTGGGCCAATGACAGCGCTGAACAATCCCTCCACAACTCTGGACCAATTAGCACAGAAATTGTTATCCTCAGTACCGTGTGCACACATGCTGAGACAGACAGACAGACACAGACACACACACAGACACACACACTCAAGCTTTATTACGCGAGTATCAGGAAATATATATTCCAAACTGCATGTAGAATCTATGTGCATACGACACACACACACACACACACACACACACACACACACACACACACACACACACACACACACACACACACACACACACACACACACACACACACACACACACACACACACACACACACACACACACACCTGGTCTCAGCAATGTTGGTTGCAATCACAATCTTCCTGACCCCAGGAGGAGGCCTCTTGAACACCTGAGAGAGGAGGGAGAGCGAGAGAGAGCGGGACAGAAGGGGAGAGATGGATGGAAGGGAAAACAGAGCAAACAGGTGGGGGAGATGCAGTGAGAATTGCAGAGGGACATACCGACTGAGGTGGAAGAAAACTTTGAGAAAATGAATGATGGAGAGAGAGAGAGAGCAAGATGAAGAGAGAGAGAGAGAGAGCGAGAGCGAGAGCGAGAGCGAGAGCGAGAGAGAGAGAGAGAGGCGGTGGGAACCCAACCTGAGTCTGGTTGACAGTGGGCATCAGGGAGTGAAGAGGGATGATGACGAACCAGTCTGAAATAAAGAAAACATAACCAACCGTCCACATAAACCCATGGATAACAGCAACTAATCCAAACAAACAGACGTACACCAATGCACAATCCATATGACTGAGGAGCCTTGGGTATGGGTGTGTGTGTTTGTGTGTGCAGGTGTGCGTTCGGGCAGGCAGGCGTGTGTGTGTGTGTGTGTGTGTCCATACCGGATCGGAACATTTGCTGGGCCATGAGCAGGTCGTTGAGGCTACTGATGTTGTCCCAGCCCGGGAGGAAGACCAATATGGCTCCTTCCTGCAGCAACAACAACAGCAACAACAACAACAACAGAGGGGTCAACACGGACCGCCATCACCGAGAAGAGGGGAAGAAAAAAAAAAACAAGCTCTCGGGCCAGACGAGCTTCCAGGAGAAAGCCATAAAAAGTGGATGGATGGCCTCCATGTTCTCAGAGGGCGGGCCGAGGCAAGGAGAACCAGAGAGCAGAGCACATTACGCTGGCCTCTGGTGTGCCGCGGGGCTGAGGGGCCCCGCGGCACACCAGAGCCGCGCAGAGCCGAGCTCGGTGCGAGACAAGGCCGGGGCAGACAACGGCAGAGACGGAGGCGTAGGTGGTCAGGTTGAGTTCCAGGTACGCTGATGCAATCCAACCACGAGAACACAACAAATGAAAAAAAACGGACCGGTCCGTCGGCCTCGGGCGGAGAGACGAACCGCGGCGGCGGCGGTAGCGACCGTTTCCGTAGTAACGGCTTCCTTAAGCGTTTGAAGATAACGAGGGCTTTGTGATTAATCTTGTTGACGGCCACGGGAAGAATATTCTTTCACCGCCCGCCGCAACAACAACACTCGTAAAAATACAAATAGTGGCTCAAATAGCGCCTGAATTATTATAGCGCCTTGCTCAAGGAAATGACTTCAATGTTGTTCCAGATCAAATATAAAGAGGCGTTTAATCATCACGGTAGGAATATCAATATTGTTCTAAAAGACTCTCAGGAGCAATACATAGAAGAGTGGTTCCCAGAGTATTTGTTTTCAGCTTAACAACGACATAACGTCTTTCCCAAGGAAACAAGATGGAAAGGCTGGCCTGGTCTCCTGAGCGTCTGGCATTCCAATTGATTTAAGGTTAATGTAGCAGTCGTCACATGAGACCGAGACCCTGATGGAACGGTCCACAGACTGGCCCACAGGAAACAGACTTGCGCGGAGGGACTCTGCTGCAGAGCACAAACCAATGTGGTTTACGTCGAAATGTAATTGGTGCTCATACTCATACCTCACTGATTTGCGTCATGCAATTAAGAAACATGCTGTGTTATGCACACGGGTCCACCGGTTTCCCTGAGTCTACAGCCACGCTCGGCAACCTGATGCATTTCAACCAAACTTAAAAATATATTGAACTTAAAACTTAAAAAGCTATTTCTTTCACGTTTCATGTTCCGCTTTCTCTGGGAGAATAGACAACCTTCATCAACATATACCTCTCAGAATACATTTCGCGAAAAAAAAACCCCAATAAAAGATACACAGTACAATGGCGCAATACACAGTACAATATTGACGCCGACTTTTCTTTTGACTGCAACAAACCAAACGAAATAAAACACAGAAATAATGATGCTTTGTTCTCTCATCGCACAATGGATCACTGTGCGTCACCCGGGCGGTCGGCACCGTGAAACGTTAAAGACAGTAAAGATGATTGAACATGAATTAATAAAAGATGAGTGGATTCTTCGGCAATGCCTGGATTTCAAGCAGGATCTCAATACCCCGAGTGGAACACCAATTACAATAAACATCATTACTGTTCCCTCAAAGATGACAAATTCATTAGAGATAGAATTAGAGCCAGACAGCCGCGTTTCCAGCAGAGTTATCGACAGCCGCCGAGGGACTGAATTCGAAAGCAAATGATCATCTCAGAGTGATATAACGCAGGTTGGAAATAGCCAGAGCTCCCAGGAGGGAGACGAGCGCGGCTTAATTTCCTGTAAGAAGTAAATGGAGAGCATGAGTGGAGATCAGGAATTAGCCCCGGGGCCCCGCGCTCTCTTGGCTTTTAATTAAGAGTGTTATTACAAGCTCTGAACCTCTGGCCCCCACAGGAGGGGAGCCACACGGGGGACAGGTGGCAGGTAAACAAGGGCCCCGCACTGCCTTATACAAAACACGTCCATGATGTTTGGACAAAACACAGATGGGTTACTTTACTTTGAAACACTAACGGCGTCATTTCAAAGCACACCAACACATCGGGGTCATTCGAAGTCACGTCGAAAACTGTATTTTAAAAACACATTATCACAACTGTGTCATTTCACAGTAACACAACAGCACATCTGGAACCACAGTAACACACAAACGGTCATTTCAAAAGCCCGCCGACGCAACGGGTTCATTTCAAAGCACGCCAGACAGAAGTCATTTCATTTCTGCGTGGTTGATTTACAATTTAGGAAAACCGTGGAAAAAAAAAAACACCGCGGCCGAGATAAGTCCATTGAGGCGTACTGTGGCATCCCGTTAAATGTGCAATTACCGACCGCTGCGTCATACCTAACCGCCCGTCTCGGTCGGCAGCAGACCTCCATCAGTTTACTGTCACGGCCAATCACGCCGCTCCTTCTTGGCTGCTTGACAACGTTACGGCCAATCAGCTTGCCAGCTGGTTCGGGGTAATGACCGACAAAAGATACAGCTTCATAAAGTGACATCATTATTCTGTCCATTTAAATTAGTCACTTTTCATCCTTTCCGACGGGAACATGAACCGGGGTCAGGGATTGGAGACATTTCAAATCATTCATGAGCAATTGCCAATCTATTTTTGAAGAAGGTCATTTGTAATGCTTTCCTTGAGGCAGCTCAATTACATTGGAACCGTAGAGCACATTGAAAATATTTGGTCATTTAAGTTAACGTAGTACATTGAAATTCAAGCTTTTTTTTTTTACAAAGTAGGAAAGTATATGGTGTAGGTCAGCGGGGGGCAATTGGGGTCCCCTGATATATTGAATCACTGGAGATTGGTGACATAAGCCACATATTTGGATGATCCATTTTTGCAAACCTTCATCGACGTCCTGGATACCAGAACTGACTGCTTAAGAGATTCACAGCCACGCGCAAACTAGCAATTACCTTCACTGGGACATTGCAATGACCGGCAGATGTCGATTAGGTACCACTGGTGAGATACTGGTGGCCCTGAGATAGCATGAACATGACTGATATTTTAGAGGCTCCACAGGAGCCAGGGCACACGGAACACAGCGAGCATCGTCAGCTCACCAAGAGGCAAATATAAGCTGCCAGCTCCCGGTGTCTCATGTCTCCTGAATCCTCGTCCCGCCGGTGTTTGCTTCAGGTCACGTGTGCAGCCCTGTAAGCACGGTCAGTCTCGGAAGAGGACAAAAGACGTAGGACGGACGACTCGTTCCATCCCCGAGGCCTCAGTAGAGGCAATTCGATTTTGCCAAAACAGCCAACAGGGGGGGGAAGGAATCGGCACCTTGCTCGCTCCACTCCCTTCGTCTTCCTCACCTTTAGATCAAGTACTCAACTGTTAGGTCATCCCAACCACAAACACACCACGTGTCTTAGCAGTACCCACACGGTACACTCTGTACAGACAGACACAAATACATATCTATTGCACTGTTATGGGACACATTTTTAACCTCAAAACGTAAAAAAATAAACCCAGGATGCCAAAACGTGCCGACATTTTCAGCCAACCGCCATTAACCGAAGGTCAAGAGAGATAAAGCCGTGGACCTCACCTCCTCCTGGAGCACGATGTGACGGATCAGGGCGAGGATCAGCTCCAGGTCTATCTTCTCGTCATTGTCCAACATCTCCAACACCTCCACGGTATTTTCCGAGTACCTGCAGTCATCACAAGGAGAGCCATCAATAGAGTCAAACAAGCACTGCTGACAATCCTCTGCCGAGTGAATCGTTATCAGGGGAGTATTTAACACACGGAAAGAGAGAGACGACAATGGTGTCCCTTTGAAAGAAGGAAAAGATGGTGGCTGCCATCGTGATGGTATCAGCTAACTTCCCGGCAGGATTCAGGGACTGCGGCGCCGGTACAACTGGTACTCTGGGCTAGACTGGACTCTGGGTGATGTGATCATGCTGGTGGAATCGTGGGGCGACGAAGATACTCGTCCATGACTTCAACGCTTGTAGCTTAGCTGTGTTAGCTCGCTGGAGGAGAGCTGCAAACAACCTTACGGTGCTGAATGCAGACAGACTGTGGAGGGATGTCGTGTTTTACTTCAACGCACTGGTAGGACCACAAATCCATGTTTGTCAACTAAAGTAGAACATGTATCCACCCAGACGTCCTCCCTAAGACTAAACTGCCCTGCAGACTGAAAATCCAGCACTCAGCCACCGAGGAGTGACAAAAAAAAAAAGGAATTGTCAGGATGAGGCTGTCACATGTGTCAAAATGTCCACGTCACACAGCCATAACGTTGAGGACCGTCTCAAATTGAAGAGCCTCCAGCTCCTGTCAAGCTGTCACATTGGCATCTCACGCGCGCGCGCGCACGCACGCACGCACGCACGCACGCCCCGGGTCACTCACCGTTCCTGCAGGGTGCGGGCGTAGCAGGGCCAACTCTCCTTGTACTCTGCCTCTTTTTCTTCCTTCTCTGGCCGGGAGTTGCGGCCCTGCATGAAACCCTTCTTCCAGGTCGGCCGCTGGTTCTGGCTCTTTGGACGGTACCTGGAGCAACAAGGCCCAGAACGTGTAGTAGATGACACTGGAAGCACCATTTCCCACCTCTACCGAAATAATGATCTAAACTGTTTTTTTGAATGGACTAACTAGGCCGGTTCTACCAGTCCACCTCGTGGGGTCTTTTCAGTCTTTCACCGTAGGCAGTTGATTTTAAGCCCCGTGTTCACAGACAACACATTGGGCCATTGAGATTAACCTAACACCACGCTATGGTCACCGAGCACAAGAATAAATACAGCTCTTTCTGAATCCGGTCGGAAGAACAAGAGAGCGAACAAGGCTCAGGTCTTTTCCTCTGATGAAAATCCAACAGAGCACATTCATGTCCGTAACCAGCCAGGACAAATTCCAGATCTTGTACAAGAAAAGCATCATTTCTGTGCAAAGGCTGTCGCCTGTCTCTCGCCAGGCTTATGCTGCACGGACCACACTGCCTCAGTGGAAGACAAACAAGCTCAGAGAAGAGGTTCATCATTTTAATTTTTTAATCTGGGAGCGATCTTGAGAAATAAGTCTCGTAAGACTGTAGGCAATGCAAAACAAGACCTGTGAAAATAAGCTCGCTCCCAGTGATTTATGGGATGCGCTCTACATACCTGATCATCTCCACCACATCCTCCAGGAGGAACTCCTGCACTGGGAACGCCAGCCCGGGGATGTGGATCATCGGACAGTTCCCTGATTGGAGAATAAGGGTACAGTGGGAAGGTGTGATTAGGACCAGAGAAGACCACAAACACTGCAGACCAGCGTTGTGCTTTACTAAATGGCGCCAACGTCAATCCTCTCCATAAAACACAAGCGGTGGCCTGATGTCCCTTACCAAAGTATTTGGAGAACTTCTCAGCGTTGAGCGTGGCGCTCATCAGGATGACCTTCAGGTCTTGGCGAACGGCGAGCAGGTCCCTGACGATGACCAGCAGGACGTCAGACTGCAGGTTCCTCTCGTGGATCTCGTCCAGAACCAGGTGGCTGACGGTGGACAGCAACCTGACACAGGAGATTGGACCTCAGCTTCAGTCGGAGTGTGAGGGCGTGTCAATGACGCTTCCTCAATATTTGTGAGGTGTCATACGGCCACCAAACAAGCATACAAAAGCGATGCCAAAATAAAGATACGTGGTGTATCTATCGACTGCTTCGCATTCTAAAACATCAGCTTGCATCATGCATATCCACCTAGACTTCACTCCCGACTTCCCAAACTCTACCATGTAAATATTCCCAACACACACAAGCAAAACCTCCATCACCATGCAGGACCCCTGACAGTATTGGCGATGTTAGAAGGGTTTGTGGCTCGTAGACGCGTACTACATTCCCATTCCTTCTGGATCATAACCTACACTCGAATGATAAGCGGTATCTACAGCTACAGCCAAAGGACCGGAGAGCGTGACCCACTGCACTTACTGTGCTTCAAACTGGACTCCGCTTCTCAACTCGGAATTTGTATGTGGCACTTACAGACTCTTCAGGCATTCAAATGACTCACTACAGGCAAGGAAGCCTGTGGCACTGCATACAGCAGCACGTCAGACAAATAGCAGGGATTGTTCATTTAGTCTGATATGTAGTATGCGTAAGTGACCCTTTAGCGCTAACCATTGCCAACCATCGTCCATTACTGTACGAGACATTCTTCTTCATTCATTGATTTAACAAAGTAGGCTATGAAATGTGATCAAAAAGGCCAAATCACAGCACATGGCTCAAAGCAATGTGTTGTATTTGCGGTGAAATATCTTTCTGTATTTCAAAGGGAGCGTTTTCGTCACTAATAACCGCCTTCATTCCCCATCACCGTCACAATCAGGTCTGACTCCTTCCAGAAACAGCACCACAGTCCACCACAGAGTGTGGGCACCCATACTAATACTGTCCACCAACATACAGTACTGAGCCAGGAGGGAACGCAAAGGGATAAAGGGGTGTGTGTGTGTGTGTGTGCGTGTGCGTGTGTGCGTGCAAGTGCGTGCGTGTGTGGGCAGAGGATACTCACTGATCTGAGCGCAGCCATTGAAGAATAATGCCCGTTGTACAATACAGCACTGAACCCTGTTTCCGTGGTAACCGGCTGAGTGTGTGTGTGTGTGTGTGTGTGTGTGTGTGTGTGTGTGTGTGTGTGTGTGAGACATGGACAGGGAGGGGGAGAGAGGGAGGGGGAAAGAAAGAAGTGGAAAGCAAACGTTAAAAGTGATGTCTTCACTTGTCAGGCGAAGAGGAGAGACACATACAGTACATAATGAGCTCACAAGTATTATTTTGTATTTGTAAAATGCAGATGTTGTACACTCTTCTCAAACGGTTTGGTATTGCATACCAGGCTAGTGGCTGGTCTAACACATCCCCTTCGGAGGTGCATAAATATGTGAACAAGAGGATGCTTGCAGCAATGTGAACCAGCACGCCGAATATGACTCCATGAATATGTTTGTTGCCACAACAATAGGCAAAAATATAACTTATTAGGTTAGGTTGTTGTTTAGTAGAGGTGTACGCATAATTCCGAGTTACTCAAAAAGTGTATGTGCACTTTATTTTATTATGCGTCATATCACATAACATAAGGCAGAAGTAGAAACACAGGGTGTTGTTATTCCAGTTTCTAGATTCTTTTTTTAAGCAGATTATATTTGGGCAGACTACTGGGTAAAAACTCAAACACATCCTGAATTAGCATTGCAGTCAAGATCCAGTGAATGGCCAGCGGTACTAAACAGGGTTTTTATTCCCTTCTTTCTGCCTGAGCTAATGTTTCTCCCCCATGCCAGTACGCCACTTCCCACAACCTTCTCCATAATTCACCTCAGTCTGCAGCTGAAGTCTTCTTCTGTCATTACTCTCCACGTAAGTCCCAGCCTGGCTCTCTCTAAATGCATCTGACCTGAGATGATCCCCCCAACCCAGTTCCCTGGTCTTCTACCCCCTACAATGAAAAGATGTTGGATTTCCCCCCGACCACACATCGCCTCATACCGTTCCCACACCTGAAAAGATGAACCCCTTTCATAGGTTAACTATGTCAGCACATTAGGTGACATAAAAACGTGGTGAAAACATGGATTAATTTCCAGAGGGAAACGTGCATCAGTGAGGGTCTCCTCTGGGCTCATAATAAACCACACCCACGCTAATGACAAATGTGGAAAGAATATCACATTTGGCACAAAGCGCCCCAGTGTTAAATTGTATTCGAAATAATTATGAAAGAGTAGCCAACGGGGGCCTCAACCCAGACTTGATGGTGTGGGATAATCAGTATATAAAAGGCTACTTTCCATTACCCCGGCAAATATATTGTATGGGTGGAAAATAATGATAAAGGGCAGCAGGACAATCCTTGAATTTATACATAACTTGGAGCCCACAGGCTATATTAATAATAAATAATTATTTGTTGTGTACAAGTTATAAACCATTAACCTTTGAATTGACACATCGGATTCGAGAAATGTATGACCTAAATTGAATTTGCGATTATTTTTAATTAACTTTGAATCATTTCCAAGAGGTCTGTGTTAACAAACATGTTTTAATTATTTCATAAGGTGCCTATCAGCTCTCAACATAAGCAATGTCCCCATTCGATTTTTTTAAGTTAGCAACACTGTTTTGTCCATCCACTGGACAAAAAAACAATGTATTGTCTGTTAGCATCATGTTATTAGCGCCATTCATTTCTGATTCACATTCACATTTTCTCATCAGGAGCCACGTTACCTCTGCAGGCGGATCTGGTAACCACACGAGTTTCCGTTCCCGACCGTCTCGGCCCGCTCGGCCGACACGCGTTCTGCTACCTAGAAACATACCAAGAGACCCAGTAGACAGAGTCCATGAGTCCAGTATTCATGTAGTAGTATGTTCATAAGAGAGAACACGTACCTAGTAGAGTCTGCATGTAGTAGAGAATGTGTACGTAGCAGAGAGTATGTAGAAGCAGAGTATGCTCATAGGAGAGTATGTTTGAGCGAGAGAGCGTGTACACAGCAGAAAGTATGTCTGTCGTAGAGTATGATGTATGAGACAGTATGTAGTATGTAGTAGCAGAGAGTATGTAGCAGTAGAGTATGTAGTAGCAGAGAGTATGTAGCAGAGAGTATGTAGCAGTAGAGTATGTAGTAGCAGAGAGTATGTAGCAGTAGAGTATGTAGCAGTAGAGTATGTAGTAGCAGAGAGTATGTAGCAGTAGAGTATGTAGTAGCAGAGAGTATGATGTATCAGAGTATGTAGCAGTAGAGCATGAAGTAGCAGAGAGTATGTAGCCGTAGCGTATGTAGTAGCAGAGAGTATGTAGCAGCATACGTACAGATATGGCACTGATTCGGCGAGGCTGGGTGCACACCACCCTGCAGAGCGAGCCCATGCCGCGGGTGATGTAATCGTCCAGGATGAACTGCGTGACCTGAGTGGTCTTTCCACAGCCCGTCTCTCCACTCACCACCAGCACACGGCTGGAGTTGATGAGCTCTACCAGCTCCTGTAGGGAACAGAGAGGAAGGGAATGTCGAAAATGAGTCTGAGGAACAGGGATATGTGTGCGTGTGTGTGTGTGGACTCACGATGCATCACATGGAATCACATGGAAATGGAAGGACTTACATGTCTCTTACTGTACGATGGCAGTCTCTCCCTGAATTTCTGCAAACACAAATGAACAACTTTAATTTGCCAACATTGAACTCAAATTGATGACTTTACTGAAATTTTAAGCTAATTAAAAACCTCAAGATGTTTTCTGCATTTTGATAAAAAAAATAAATTAAAAAAATCTATTCTCACCAGCATTTCCTGATACTTGGGCTCCATTCTCTTGCTCTGCAAATCTTTGATTAAGAACTCATCCAGGGCGTCGTCTCGGAGGACCTCCTGACACAGGTACTCGAGGTCCTTCTCTTTCCATTGGGCTTTCGCTTTCACTTTGACCTTCTTGTCTGCCTCCTCCTCCTCCTCATCTCCATCCCACGCGTCAGGCGGTTCATCTTTGACCACCCTTTGGGAGAAAACAGAAGGCTCTCTCCATCAGCGGCATCCAAGCGGCCCACCGTTCTCACGGAGAAAGGCGTACATAAAGACGCAGCGCTCTTTGGCGTGAATCTACTTTAGCACGCGGTTGACGCGTTTCCTGAGCCAGCGTTGAGTAAATGCAGTGACCCACTCCTGTAGATTTGCTCTCTACAACATCCGCAGGATCCGGCCTTTCCTCACGAGGGAAGCGACACAGCTCCTGACCCAAGCACTTGTCATCTCCCGCCTCGACTACTGCAACTCGCTCTTAGCTGGACTCCCTGCAACCGCGATTAAACCGTTGCAGCGGATCCAGAACGCTGCAGCACGCCTCGTGTTCAACCGAAACAAATTCTCCCACATGACCCCCCTCTTCCAAGACCTCCACTGGCTTCCTGTAGTGGCTCGCATCAAATTCAAGACGATGCTACTGGCCTACAAAGCCGTCAATGGAACTGCCCCTACCTACCTCCAAACATTAGTGAAACACCACGCCCCTGCTCGAGCACTCCGTTTAACTACCTCAGCTGGTCGACTGGCACCGCCATCACTAAAAGGAGGAAAAGGTCGGATGGCGAAATCCCAACTCTTCTCCGTTTTGGCACCGCAGTGGTGGAACGAGCTCCCGGCCAATGTCAGGACTGAGTCACTCCCCATCTTCCGGAAGAGACTCAAGACCCACTTGTTCAGAGTTCATCTGAACCCTGCATAACCTTACCCTCATGCTCTTATTTGTTGTACGTCTTGGCACTTTAATTGCTCTTTGTAAGTTAGCACTTTGATCGCTCTTTGTAACTTGGCACTTAGTCAGAGATGTTATAGATGTATACTAGCAATGGTTAATCTAGCAATTGAAATGCTTGAAACTTGTTCTGGTGACTTTCTTACTGTATTAGCTGCAATGAAATGTTTTACTTTCTTATGACAAATGTACTCTTTGTAAGTCGCTTTGGATAAAAGCGTCTGCTAAATGCCCTAAATGTAAATGTCTGCTAAATGCCCTAAATGTAAATGTCTGCTAAATGCCCTAAATGTAAATACGTTACCGGTTTGACGGATGAGGTGCGGCTTTCACGCCGCCACCCACGTCCTCATCCAGAGGCTCAGGTTTCACGTCAACATCACATTTCTCTTCTTCTTCACCGTCAAAGTAACTGCAAATAATATCCACATTTAAACGAGATAAAGTCGGGGAACACGCCATATTACACACAAACTACAAATTGTGTACTTTACTTGTCATAAAATAAGAGGGAAAACAGTGTGTCAAGTCTCCCGGGGGGAAATGTGCATCTCAAGTTGTCCTCACCAATGACTATTACTGCCACTACTGGGAGTTGTTCGCCAGCTGTTCGATGTGGTGGCTCTGACATCACAGCCGTCTCTGCTGGCACCCGGCGGTTCGCTCTTGACAGAGTTCAGGAGATTGGTGATCTGCTGCTCCCTGGCTTCGTCCATTTGCACCAACGGCCGCTGCACAGATGTTGATTGACATTTCAGTGAGTATAACCATAGATTGGTGAACCGACAGTAGTAAAACACATACAGCCGTGTGTCTAACTGTGACCTGTCCCTTCACGCAGTAAACAATGCGGCATCACACACACACACACACAGAGTGGATAACACCTACCGATCTCCGATCTGCTTGTTTTCTTCTAACGGCTCCATATCTGGCGTACCACAGGCCGATCTCCCGACCCTTCAGGTGCGGAGGGGGTCGGTCCCGCTGTCCTCCACCCCCTTCTTGATCATCCTGGGATCCAAAGTCAGAGCCCCTGTGCCCTTTTCCACCTCCCCTGTCCCATCTTTCCCTGCCGCCGTCCGCAAATCCCCGACCTCCCCTTCCTCTCCCTCTTCTTCCCCCGCCGCTGCCATAGCCGTAACTCATAGCAACCCTCGAAATAGACAGGGGGTAGACAATGTGTATGAAGATGACTCGATTAATTCATCGATTCAAATGTACAAATGCACTTATCTAAGCCTGCCGGTAGTACTAGACCAAAACCCTTAAATAACGCCTGAAAACGCGGAACGTTGGACCCGGAAAAAAACTAAGGAACTGAAAGTCGAAGCGTATCTATTTTTCGATTCGTACGCGATATTATTTGTATGATATTTGATACATATATATGATGTGTCAGGGATGTGTCGTTAGCATGGCATTAGCATCGGGCGCCCGGCGCGTCGCACATTGTTGACAACGACAACACGTCGACGAATGATGACGCAGTTGCCAGCGACTTCAGTGATTGGTCTCCGGTTCTGATCAGCTCACACAGCCGATCATGTCATTCGACCTATAAATTTGACTAAATCAAATAATCTACGATACAGTTGTCAATGTGATCAGTACAACAGGCCTTTAGTCAGTAACCGTTTCAAAATGCTTGAGATAGATAAAGAGAGGGGGAAATACAGAGAGGGGAGATAGAGTTGTGAGTTGTGCGTGCGTGTCGGTATGTGTTTGCCATTGATTCATTGGAAATCAAAAATTATCTTCAGGTTTGCCATATTTGGAATGTGCTATCAATCTCTAGCTGCAGCCTGCTGGGCATGTAGAGGGAGAGGTTGACTGGGAAGAGAAGGTGAAAGAGAAACGTGGAGAAAAGTTTTGGTTTTCACACAATTCGCCAGCGGAAGCTCTGAGCAGCAGAAGAAAGGGAGGAGGCCGTATAAAGTATTCATGGACACGAGACAGAGCTTGGTGTGTTGTGAACAGCAAAGACGAGAGACAGTGAAACAAAGCAAGAGAGTGAATAATAAGCCCGATAGACCACATACAACACTTACATGGAGACACATTAGCAGAGATATGCACACACACACACACACAGGCGTGCGTATGCTAGTGAGAATGATTCACACCCATCCTGATGAGGTGTCACTCTTTTACACGGTTACCGCTCCTTGTCTCCATGGCAACCAGTGATGCTCAGAGATGACCCCTGACCTTGTTGAATGTATTGAAGATGCATGGGGGTAATTAAATATTGTGGTTCATTTCTGGTTATGCGAGGCAATTCTTTTGTATTTTCTGTGGCTTAACAGATTCAGCTATGTATAATGTGCATGTACTGGAAATATCACCATATATTCTTTCTATATATTTCTATGTAATACTACATACAGAACTATTACTATTATCTCATATACAATCTGATATTGTCTGATATGTTATAATATTACAAATTGTAGTAGTAACAGTATCATTGCCTATCAAATATAATATACATCTTTTCAGACAGATGAGGCAATGCTACACTGACTCATACAGTTTTATGCTGTTATTGGAGCAGCTTAACATGCATTCCCTACATATAGGCTCCTAATTGCTTCCTAGCACATTACATAATTGAAAGCGTTTCGAATGGGAAAATGCAGCACTCATGAGGGAGGCAATTCAGGGAGATAAATCTTTTACATTCATGTGAAGAGAGGAACCGAGGATTTTTGAGAAACAATAAAATATTCATAAACTCTTTAAAGAGCTGATCACCATAATACTTTATTAAATAAGCACAGAAACATGAAATCATTTGCGTGAATTATTTGATTGTAGTTAATTTCATTGGCAAACATACACACACTTATAGGGTGCGGCCATGGATGCTATTGTTGAAAAAGGATATTGACTATCGGTTGTATCTTCTGTACTCACAGATGTGCTGAAATTCCCAATGTGTGCATTAATATTTAGGTCGAGTCCTGCATTCTCGCATATGGATGGAACAGAGATGGTAAGTCTCTCCAGGTAGCGCTAGCTGATAGGAGAGTGAGTGAACCGAGCCTGCAGAGGATTTAACACATTCATCGGCTGCCCGCTGCCACAATGAAAGCCGACGCTGTCCCTCATTCACACTATGTGAAATGCACACAAGGGGGAAAATAGCTCAGTATAACTATCGCCCTGCTGCTGGCTCTCTGCAACAACATGGTCATGGCCTTCTTTAGTTCTTTCTGTTTTTCTTACTTCCTTTCCATAACAATAAACATCAATAAACATAAGCATATGCAAACAACGGAATGCTATATAATGTGTATATGCATTATATACAGACGCACACACAGACAGACACACACACACACACACACACACCCTTTGAATACATTATAAGCTAAGTCTCCTTAGACCAATGGCGAAACTGCAACGTAGAGACGCATACAAAACACTTAAAGAGAAGCGTGGTGGATGACTCAGACACACAGGCCTGTTGAGTCACGATTGACGTTGTCTCAAGGAACAGACCCTTCAACTTCAGCCTCAGAGTCTCTCTTCACTCATTCATCATCCCCTCGTTCCCCCTCCCTCGACCACCTGCCTCGTGACACTGCCACACGAAGAAAGGCTTGGGTCAGAAGCATTTCTTCAGCTTGCAGTCTTACTATCTCTGTCTCTCTCTCTCTCTCTCTCTCTCTCTCTCTCTCTCTCTCTCTCTCTCTCTCTCTCTCTCTCTCTCTCTCTTCTCCTCTCTCTCTCTCTCTCTCTCTCTCTCTCTCTCTCTGTCTCTCTCTCTCTCTCTCTCTCTCTCTCCCTGTCTCAG
>OMKI01057620.1:7450-28880 GCA_900302315.1 Phycis blennoides | reverse complement strand
GTTCTCCAGTGTCTGAAGCAGAACAAGAACGCAGAGCTGATGGACCCCAAATGTAAACAACTGATCACCAAAAGACAGATTACCCAGAACACAGGTACAGTCACTCACCCACTCACCCAGAACACAGGTACAGTCACTCACCCACTCACCCAGAACACAGGTACAGTCACTCACCCACTCACCCAGAACACAGGTACAGTCACTAAGAGAAGTCAGTTCAGAGTATAATTCGCATCGTGTGTGTGTGTGTGTGTCGTGCGTGTGTGTGTGTGTGTGTGTGTGTGCGTGTGCGTGTGCGTAGACTACAGGCTGAACCCAGTCCTGAAGAAGTCCTGTAAGGCGGACATCCCCAAGTTCTGTCAGAGCATCCTGAAGAAGGGCGGTGGTGACAATGAGCTGGAGGGCCAGGTGATCGCCTGCCTCAAGCTGAAATACGCTGACCAGGTACACAGCGTCTCACACCACTACACCTGCAGGACTCCCATGTCGTTAGGTGGTGTTGCTCGCTAACGGGTGCTGTGTGTGTGTGTGTGTAGCGGCTATCTCCGGACTGTGAGGACCAGATCAGGGTGATCCTCGAGGAGTCGGCGCTGGACTACAGACTGGACCCTCAGCTGCAGTTACACTGTACCTCCGAGGTATGGACAGAGATGTGTGTGTGTGTGTGTGTATAAAGTATATAAGAAATGTAAGATCTAACGGGTTGTGTTTGGAGGAGGCCCAGCAGTGCGTATATAATGTGTCTTGTGTGTTAGATCTCCAGGTTGTGTTCCGAGGAGGCCGCGGCCCAGGAGCAGACAGGTCAGGTCGAGGAGTGTCTGAAGGTCAACCTTCTCAAGATCAAACAGGAAGCCTGTAAAAAGGTACGTACCTCCAATCACAAGCCTCTCTCCACACCCTTCGCCAAATCATAACCCTCCGTACGCATCCATCAGCCAATCACGGACCACACCTGATGTATGTTGGGTTCACATGAGCACTTCCTCTCTGCTACAGGAAGTGCTGAACATGCTGAAGGAGAGCAAGGCGGACATCTTTGTTGACCCCGTGCTGCACACCGCTTGTGCCCTCGACATCAAACACCAGTGTGCTGCCATCCCTCCAGGCCGCGGACGACGTGAGGCTCTTACTCACTGTCTCACTCACTCACTCACTCACTCACTCACTCACACACTCTGAATGCTAGTAATTTAGTGTTGGCTAAAGTAGTCATGAGTTAGCTCAAGGCTACTGACCGCTAGTATCTTGTGTTGATAAAGTCTGGCTACGGGTAACTAGTGGCCACTAAAGTAGATGTTGTTAGTGAAAGGTTTCCAAAGGGATACTGGAATAGTGAAACATCTAAACGTGTTATAGTCCACCGTGGGCGTGGAGTTTTGTCATGTGCTGACGAGCTCCGTGAAGCCTGTGTGAGCATGTGCCCCAGCATTATCAAATGCAACCGATTATTACCACGGCTTTTCTTACAACTGATGATCCATGACTGCAGTTATGATAATTATTATTATGATTATTATGGTTATGATCAGCGTACCGCAGGCTAAGTTAGTTGAAAGGCTCCAGGGACAACACTTCTCAAAGCCGTACCGTGTGCTGGCGAGGGGCAGGACCACCCTGTGGTAACCCAGTGGTAACCCTGTGGACTAAAAGACAATATAACCTCTGAACCAGAGCACGTCATGGCTGACAACCTCGCTGATTAAAGGCAACGTGGACAACTTATGAAGTACTGAACTACACCCCGAGGTTCACAGTAATGATGTGTGAATACAAAACTATTGTGGGATATTGGGCAAGTTTGGCGAAAGTCTACCGAACACTCAGACGTTAGCTAGGTGGCTATCTTACTAGCTGGCCTCTACAAACGGGCGCGAGGCCGATAACGTGGGTGTGTGGGTCCTCAGAGATGTCCTGCCTGCTGGAGTCCCTGCAGGACAAGCGAGTCCGTCTCCAGCCTGAGTGTAAGAAGAGGCTGCAGGACCGCATCGACATGTGGAGCTACGCTGCCAAGGTGATGTACAGTGCGCACTATTATCTACTGTCCTGCAAAGGTGATGTACACTGTGCACTATTATCTACTGTCCTGCAAAGGTGATGTACACTGTGCACTATTATCTACTGTCCTGCAAAGGTGATGTACACTGTGCACTATTATCTACTGTCCTGCAAAGGTGATGTACACTGTGCACTATTATCTACTGTCCTGCAAAGGTGATGTACACTGTGCACTATTATCTACTGTCCTGCAAAGGTGATGTACACTGCACTATTATCTACTGTCCTGCAAAGGTGATGTACACTGTGCACTATTATCTACTGTCCTGCAAAGGGACCCAGGAGTCATCGTGGCCCAGAGTGCTGGTTGTTTTACGGCCCCACTGGGCCACTTCCGGTACTGATAAGAGTTGTCATGTTTTTTTCACAAATTCTGTTAAGGCAGGCTGCTTAATAAACCCAATGCTGCCACGCAGACCCTAGATAAACACTTGTGCTATATTATTATTTATATAACATACCATTAAAAATACCTTTGGTGTTTTTGTCATAAGAGCTTGTGTCTGGTGACATAGAACCACTTTAAACTGATAATCCAGTGGCTGAGCACCATTTTTGAAATTGAACACGGTGTTCACAATCAATGTGAAGTAGCAAAGAGAAGGTCTCACAGGAAATTGGTCAGCTGCCTTGGATCACAAGTCTTTTGGCCATCTGGTGGCCGTATTGTGCAACTGCAATGACTAACCAGAGGGTTGGCGGTTCGATCCCCACCTCCAACTGTCCATATGTCGAACCCCACACATGTACTGATTGTAACTGTAACTATATTGGTTGAAGTTCTTGAGATATACTCCATTTACTTTGGGTGTGTTATTTTTTTAAAAAGACCTAAGAAAGATGCCGAGTGTTGAAGAGGTTAACACGTGGCTGATGCTCTTGAACGACTCAAGATCCCTTAACCTCTGACCCATAACCTTTGACCTCCAG
Source organism: Phycis blennoides (assembly GCA_900302315.1). Lineage (NCBI taxonomy): Eukaryota > Metazoa > Chordata > Actinopteri > Gadiformes > Phycidae > Phycis > Phycis blennoides. The sequence continues at coordinate 25,895 of OMKI01057620.1, read as the reverse complement.
GTGGCCCCGCCTGAGGGTTTCTCCGACCTGGCCAATCAGGTGATGACGTCGCCATCCAAGACCTACCTGCTGGCATCCATCGGGGGCGGAGTAGCCATCCTGTTTGTCCTGGGGCTGCTCTGCGGCCGCATCACCAAGAGACTGACCCAGGAGCTGAAAGACAGGTAGACCCTCACCTGGGACCACGCCCACCCTCCTTCAACTGCCACCAAGCCACGCCCCCTCCCACCACCAAGCCACGCCCCAACACCACCGCCTGGCTAGGCTCCACTCCCTTGGAAGTCACTGGGGGGAGGGGCCCCATCTTGAAGCTGTTTTATTGGAACTGTTTAAGCTCCGCGTCCTGGGTCTGATCCCGCTTCTTCCTGCAACAAGCCACGCCCTTCCTTACCCCTCCTCTTTGTTTCCTGTTGTGATTGGATCAAACATTATCTCCTCCCATCCAGGATATCCCTCCAATCAGGATCCCTGCTCTGCTGCGGCTGTTGAGGCTTAGTGGCAGTGTGGGAGGGGCTTCTGGACATATTTAGCGCAAAGTGTTGGATGGGAGGGGCTTATCGACTCGGTGTGTGTGTGTGAGTGAGTGAGTGAGTGCATGTGTGCTCGTGTGTGTGAGTGACTTGGATGTTTTTAGCCATGGGACTGCATGGGCACTAGGACCCAGAACGTTTCCTGTCATCCAGCCCTGCCACCCTGTTACATCAGACATCCTCCTGCCGTGATTAGTTGACCAGGCAGTCAGGGGCGGGGCAACCCTGCTAAGGAAGCAAAGCGGCTCGCTGTCACACTCTGATGACATCAGAGACCCCCCTGCTGGCCTGATCTGGTAAGACCGCTTTGATTGGTGCATCAATGCTGAGCAACCAATCAACAGCATCCATGTTTAAAGTGTTCGGTTACCATAGAGATGAGATGTGAACATTTTTGGTTTAAAATGATGATACTGGAATCATTGCACATTTGTTGTTGTCTTTTTCTATCTTTGAATATATATGTGTGTGTACATATACATATATTTGGTTTTTCTGTCATAGCCTTATTTATTTTGTTTACTAATGGTCAAAGTCATTCAGATCTGAATGTGATTGGCTGGGGACACTCCAGAAAGAGAGGGATTGTGGGAGTTGGAGTCACGAATGTGAAAACAAGGCGTAGAACATTTCCTACTATTAGAAACCACTCGATTGACCAAAGGAGCGAGCCTGCCTCTCTCAGCCAATCACGCGAGACCTTAACAGCTTCTGCTCTGTGTCTGTTCAAAGTGTTCTTTCTGCTTGTAAAACCACACACACACACACACACACACACACACACACACACACACACACACACACATTGTTTCAACCCCACGTGTGTGAGCAGATACATCCCATAGTCTCTAACAGTTGTTCTCGCTGGGCCCGCAGGGGTGTTGTCATGGTAACGCTACTGGGCTGCTTTATGTGTACAGATGATAAAACGTTTAATAAAATCTGCAGGTTTTTACCAAGTTGTACTTTCGTTATTACACTGGTCGTCATCTTTCGCCCGAACAATAATAAACCAACATATGCCTTAACTAGGGTGGGTTAGGCTAACCCTACCATAACGAACCAAACAAGGTTGCTAACCATCGCTGAAGCCAGCACCCCAGAGTGACTGTAACCCTAACCCTTTCATCTAGAAGGTTGACCCTAGCCTGACTTTTGATCAGCTGAGTTTAGAGCATGGTGTGTGTTGTCACCGTAACCCACATTATTGTTACCATAACTCAAACCCTGTTTTGTGAATGTTATTGACCAATCAGGATCAAGTATTGCAACAGTGCGGAGGTATTACGACTTCATCACCTATGACCTAATAATAATAACCATCTCCACAAAATGTTTAGGTTCATGTATAATTGTATGTGTCTTATAATTGTATATTGTAATTATAGAATCTGCAATATAGGTGGCTTTAAATTGTAAGTGCTTCTCTGCCCCACCCCAGGTAATAGTGGTACATTCCTGTTGCTCTTGTCTGTCTGTCTCTCCTGACTAGTCTGTCCCTACCTGTCTGTTTTTCTCCTTACCTGTCGGTCTCCCTCCTGACCTGTCTACCTCTCTCATCCTGTCTGTTTATTGTGACCTCTGTCTCTCCTGAGCTGTTTGAATGTCTCCAAGAGAGACTCTGTTAGCATTCTTCAACACATTGACTTTTGTTTGTATTTTTGTATTTATTTTTATAACACCAAATGTGTACCTTGGAGCATCACTAATACCACTTTTACAATTATTATTAAAACGTTGAATACATGTATATGTTTAAATACACACCATTGTTAAAATGTTGGTAAATGTGTTTTATAAGAAAAAGTACATTGGTCATACAAAATGAAAAACATGACACGCAACTTTTGTGATATTCAGATATTCTAACAGATACATTCTATATAATACAATACAGCTGCTACAGCTGGACATCCTGTTGTTTACAATTAGTTTGTTCTGGTTCAGTACTCCAAATGTCTGGGAAATGAGTGGTCTCCACGTGAGCAGAACCTGGAGGTCCAGTTGTAAACCTCCAGTCTAACCAGGTAATGCACAGGTCTATCTTGATCTTCTCCTATGAGATCCAAACTCAAACCTCAGCTCCTCTGGGTCTTTGTCCAACACGTGAACCAGCAGATTAAACACGCGTCATGTCTGGTTCCTCTGGGGTGGGACCCATAAGCAGAGGAACAAGTACTCAAATAGATACTCATGTATATCTGTAATATACACGTGTATAATTTATATACTGTATATATACACGTTAAGTAAAATGTACACGTGTGTTGTGTTGTCATCATGGGTGTCATAGAATGGAGACTGAAAGGCGATGCGGCGTTGTTCAGCACAGTGCACGGTACACAGGAGGGATGGTGATTGGGTAACTCTGACGTGGGCGTGAAAACGTCAGAATATCGTGCGGTCCACATGAAGCCCGTGTGAAGCCGGGCCTAGAAGCCATACGGGGACACCAGCACCAGCACCTTGGTGAGGTACCGGCCCAGCGGGGCACGGCCCTCCGTCTCCGTCATCTCCACATCGGCCCACAGCCGGGCCGGACCCAGCGCCGGCCTGGTCAGCAGCAGCGAGCCGGTCTGGCGGCCCGAGTGGCGCACGCTGAAGTAGCCCTCCGCCCCCGAGCCCTCCCCCGCCAGGCCGAAGCGCAGGGAGTCCCCCAGGAGGCGGGCTGCCGACACCTTGAGCAGGACGCGGGGGGCGGACGCGTTGGACGCCAGCGGCAGGAAGTGGAAGGAGATGGAGTTGGGCTCCCGGGAACAGGCCACGTCACCCACCACGCACGGATTCCTGTCACAGCGCCTGGGGGGCCCAAACCACACCCACAGCCCACACAGTCATAACCATTGTGTGTTCCGGTGAGAAGAGCTTGAAATGAGATGTAAGATCAAAGCACGCAACGCTTTGTCATCTCTCCTCCCTGACGGCGCAGGTGAGTAGCTAATGTTCTTCATCAGAAGGGTTAGTACGGTTAATAGAGTCAGGGTTAGTGTAGGTAGGTGTTAAGGTTAGTAACTGTATTGTAGTAACTGTGGCTGTATTGTAATGTAATCCTTTTGTGAATATTGGCATAGACCTGTTGACAGAGAACAGCTCTGTCAACGGTCAGAGCGTGTGACCCTCTGACCAGACTGCTTGGAGTCTGTCCGTCGTGTCACACAACCGCACATTCTTTGTGGGCGCTCAGCAACCGACATAATGAATCTGAGCAAACACACAGCCTGTGCGGGTCCCAGGAGGTCGGGGCTATAGACTGGAGGAGGAGTGGCGGTTCAGTCTAAATCTTCTTCTGTTTGTCTGCCATCTTGAGAGGGACGACAGTATTTGCAGCTCACCACAGGGTCTGAAACTGCTACACGTCACAACTATTTACTGTTCCAAGGGTCCAGCCCCGGGAAGACGTCTTTGTTATTTCGCAAGCTGATGTTATATAGGTTTGACCTCTGCGAGATGCCGTAGATTGTCAGGAACATGCAGAGGGTTTGTGAGATGTGTACTCTGCCTAACCCTACTCTGTTAACAACTCTGGAGGCCGACTTGTCACATTGGCCTACCGATGCAGGGACTGACAGCTGGTGTTTTGTGTTATGGTTTACTGTTTTAGAGTCTTCTAGTGTGTGAGATAAACAGACATGCTGGATTACTAACTACTAATTATTACTCACATACTATTTCCTTATTTCTTAATGTTTAATTTCTGCTTTATTTCTGTGCATTTGGGACCTATGACCCCTCATGACATCCCTTGGGTTCTGTCCTCTGGGCAAGGGGAGTTTCTCCTAAGTCCTTTAGAGGACTTAAGGGGTTGGGGTCTGGCCTGTGTGTGAAGACTGCTACTCTGATGAAGGACTAGAGTAGACTAATGATGTTGACGTCCAGGGTTAGGGTCCACCATCCCTGGGAGTAGGACCCCCCTCATTAGTCTTACTTCATTTATTAGCTCTAGACTAAAGTTGTCCAATTGGTCAACCGATGGGCAGCTCAGTGTGAAGGGTAAGGTGGGGGGAGCTTACACAGGTGAGGTCTTGATGTAGGTGGCATTGGTGAGGCGAGGACACTCAACCCTCTCGCACTGGAAGCCCCCGTACGTGTTCACGCACAGCTCCTCCTGCGAGCAGTTGTGGCTCTTGCTCTCACACTCGTCCACGTCTGCACACGGGAAGACAATTAACTCCCTGTTCCGCGACTCCCCGTGAACCAGTCAGACCCCGATCACGGACTCCGGCAACCCCTGACCTCTGCAGCTGTGCGCATCGTCGGCAAGGTCGTAGCCAGTGGGACAGAGGCAGCGGAAGCTTCCGGGCGTGTTGACGCATCGGTGCATGCATAGGCGCCCGGGTGGGCCCATTGGGAACAGCTGACACTCGTCCAGATCTGAAAGACCTCCGACTCACTTTGTAACTCATGTAAACACATCTGTAAATGACTCACATTGTAACTCATGTAAACACATCTGTAACTGACTCACATTATAACTCATGTAAACACATCTGTAACTGACTCACATTATAACTCATGTCCCGAACCCTTGCAGCCCACCTGTACACATGCTGTTGTCGCGGCCAGAGATGGTGAAGCCCCCCTCACAGCTGCATCGAGTGGACCCCTGGAAATGAATGCAGTGGGACGGGCGGGTGGCAGCCAGCGGAGGGGGGGAGGAGGGAGGAGGAGGAGGAGCCAGGGGGGAGAGAGGAGAGAAGGAGGACGGGGAGGACGATGAAGAGCTGTCGAGGGCTGGAAGGAAGAAAAGTTAAAGCGAGAGGTACAGTATCAAGAGTAGCCCTTCTGGGTCCAGGGTACAGCACTGACACTGTACCCTAGACCAAGTAGGTACTAGGGTATTAACAGTACTGTAATAGACCTATCTAGGTTACAGTGTTACTACTGCACTAGACCTACTGGGTCTTGAGGATCATCACAGGGGAAAAACTCACGCCGGCACATGGGCTTCTGTCCACTCCATTTCTGTGACTCCAGACAGACGCGGGTCCGTGGGCCAATCAGCTCATAGCCAGACTTGCACAGGAAGTGGACCTCATGTCCGACGCTGAATACCCTCCCCAGCCTCTTGCTGTGGGCAGGAAGCTCTGGTCTGGGGCAGGAAGCTACAGGGGAAAGAGCTGGGGGGGGTCAAGGCCTTGAGGAGGAGCACCTAGACCTCAACGCCTTGAGCTCTGTGTGCTCTTCTGTTTGTCTGCTCGGCTCTGAGTGGCTCCTGGAGCCTTATGTCTCTTTAAGCTCCAAGGCCTTGTGGCTCTAGGAAACTCAGAAGGTCTGAATCTGTGGCTCCAGGATGCAGGACTCCAGAATGATGTCGAATGATGTGAATTGTTTCAAACCCTTGCTCCTTACCGCTCTTGGAGGTTTTCATGGCCAGTGCTTTGGTGCTGTTGTGCAAGGCACTGAGCTTCCTCCTCAGTGAGAGCAGGCTATTCTGGTATGACACCTCGTGGGTCGCCAGCATCTTTTCCACCTGACGCAGAGAGGTCTGCAGCTCCTGATTGGATGGACAGTCCTGAGTGGGCGGGACACAGTAAAAGGTTTGAACCGGCTTGTCGGCTCTGAAAACATGCAAAGCTGCTCGGCTCTACAGCAACCAATGATTTGAGAGAAGCTTCTAGCTTGTCCCTACGAAACACAGCAGGTTCTATAGCTAACGCCTTGCTGTAAAACAACATACAGACAGCTAGCAGCTAGTCGACAGCAGCAAGATACTACAATGAGCATTGTGTTTGAAAACGAGAGGCCAGCATGATGGGTGATGGAGTAACTTCCCTTCTATCACTGTCTGTCTAGTAGAAGACTGTAGGTATTAGCTCTACTTTCAGCCAATCTCATCTTCTTTGGACTTCTGAACATGAACTCCTGAACAATACCTTCTGTATGGATACTTTATGTATTGAGGTTATTAATTAACACTGATGACATTTTTTATGTTAAAATTGCAAAAGATAACAAATAATACAATTTGTTTTGGATAATATAGAAATGCTTTCTTTTGCTGTCTATGAGGGTTAATGCGAGAATTTAAAGTTTAGCAGAGCTAAAGTGAGTATAGTTATGTAAACCATCTAAACATCGTTCTCCAGTTGAGGGGAACCCTTACCTGTCCACTCGCGTCGTGGAGTCGATGCACGCAAATCACCACCAGAACAATCACCATCTTCATCATCCTCCTCCTCTTTATTACCCCTCAAGGTCTTCAACAGATTCTTCAGGATGCCACTGAACAGTGCTGGGTCCAAAGGTTCTGGTCAGCCTCCAGAGCCCTACGAGTCCTTCAGAGTAACCCTAACGCTTCAGAGTCCTGCTAGTCCTTCAGAGTAACCCAAACGCTTCAGAGTCCTGCTAGTCCTTCAGAGTAACCCTAACCCTTCAGAGTCCTGCTAGTCCTTCAGAGTAACCCTAACCCTTCAGAGTCCTGCTAGTCCTTCAGAGTAACCCTAACCCTTCAGAGTCCTGCTAGTCCTTCAGAGTAACCCTAACCCTTCAGAGTCCTGCTAGTCCTTCAGAGTAACCCTAACCCTTCAGAGTCCTGCTAGTCCTTCAGAGTAACCCTAACCCTTCAGAGTCCTACGAGTCCTTCAGAGTAACCCTAACACTTCAGAGTCCTGCTAGTCCTTCAGAGTAACCCTAACCCTTCAGAGTCCTACGAGTCTAACTCCACCTTCTCCTTTTCGAGACCACTTGCCACATATCTCCAACCACCCGTGGGATGTTCTGAAGCCCTGGGAGGAGGAGACAGCGGTGGTTTACCAGCGGGAGGAGACCCCGGTCGTACATCTGGACATGAAGGCTTTGGAACTTTTTTTTTGTTTGTTTTTAAACATGAGCTTCCCCCCCGAAATACCCCACGTGAAATTAAAAGGGAAAAGTGAAGGGACGACCTGTAATCTTCCTCAGAGGAACAAAGGAGCTCCATTTGGTAACAAACATGATTGAATGACTCCCATGTTGGTGAAAGAATGGCACATAGGCGCAAATTACGCACCAATCATTTTAATTATATTTTCATTATGAATCCTAGCGACATCATGTCCAACACAGCCAAATGACAAGGAGGAGGGCTGATGGGCCGACACCGGGGCCCGAAGAGAAGTCACCAATTAACGAACTGGATAGGGCAAGGTAGAAACTGTACAACATAACGTTATCAGGACGTGTTTAAATATAGATGATAAGAGAGAGAGAGTCTGGGAAGGGTGTGGAGAGGAGAGAGAGGTTCAGAGCTAAACAACAGTTAGTGGTTGAATGCCCTGATTAAAGACTCGTTATGCCCTCCTACAACTCCCCTCCCCTCCTCCCCTCTGGGGTGTCAGTAGCTATGGTGGTACGGTGGGTTGACTGGCAACTGGAAGGTTGCTAGTTCAATCCCGGGCTCCTCATAGCAGATTGACGAGGTGTCCCTGAGCAACACACACGCTCCCAACCAGGTGGCTGTTGCCTTGCATGGCTAACACTGCCATTAGTGTATGAATGGGTGAATGTCAGGCAATACTTCTATTTACAATATTTATAATTTATAAATGCAGTCCATTTAGCCTTCCCCTAAACATAAATCTCTCTTCTCCATTCCTCACATTGTTTGTGAAGAATGATCCTTAGTATTGTCATCTTCTCACACACTAATTGTCTTGTTTCTCTCTGTATTTCTATTTTACTTCTGTACTGTTTGTCGTACTGTTTAACTTCATTTCAATGTCAAAACGTATATCTCCCTGAGTAGATGTATTTGCCCTATTTGTCATCTTTATTCTAGCATATTACAATGACTTCACAGAAAAGCTGTCAAAAAAAAAAGAGTCAACGAGGTGAGTGGCCCTCTTCCTTCACACCCTCGCGTGACAGTTTGACTCTTTTGATTTACTTCACGCATTGATTTACTTCTTGCCAACTTAAAAGACTTTGTCTCAATGATTCCCCAGAGCCTGACCAACCCGCGAAAAGGGGTCAGCTGGCAGCGGTGCATGCTGGGTAACTGTAACTGTGGCAGGAGCCCCCGTGGCTCTCTGGCTAAGAGCAGGCGGAAGGACGTTGGGACCAGGACTGGATTAAGGTTAGTTATCCTATGGTCACTTTCCTCTCTCACTACCCGGTCTGATGCTCTGTGGAGGCCAGGTTGTAGATGTCAGTTGAAGTGAAAGGAGTTGGGCTGATAGGAAATGTTGGTTCACTGTTTGTCAGGTGACTGCACTGGCACACCATCTCCCAGTTCTTTTATTGAATTGTTGTGTGTTTTTCATTTTGGGTTCCTTTCCTTTGCAGGCAGAGGGGATAGCAGGTGAAGGACGAGCAGCAGCTGGGTGGGCTGGGCTCCACCAGGGGGCTCAGAGAGTTTCTTAGGTTATTTTTGTTCCGTTCTTGAGACATTGACAAAGTATCGCAAGAATGGAAGGTCGTGGGAAGAGTTGTTTTTTTGGACTCCTGAGAGTCTGTAGATGTCATTTGATGTGATGTGTGTTGAGTATGTGTATGAATTGCATTAAATGGTCTAAGCTGTGTGTCTAATCATGACAAATGATAACATAACAAATCATCCGGTTTCACAGACAGAGGAGACATGCGGAGGGCGATTGGGACCCTCTGCATGTCGAGTCTCGCCCCCACGGGAGACCCCCCCCACCCATCACCCATAACCCACTGCGTCTCACCCTAACCGTCCAGCACCCGCTGCGTCACTCCCCCGCCGACCTGGTACCACCACTGTGGACCCCCATGATCCCCCTAACCAGCCTCCCTTCTCTGCGCCTAACCTTAACCGGCCACCCCCCTACAGGGGCGGACACAGCCCCCCGACAGTGGGCCTGTGGAGGCGGGGCTTCCACCCTCATCATACCACTCATTAGCACATTCCCACGCAACATCCCGCACACACACTCCAAACTGAAACACGCGCGCGCAACACAACAACCCAGTGCTCCACAACCACTAAAGGACATCGGCCTACCGGGAGACGCGGGGCCTGCAGGACATCCTGGAGCGGGCCACACCAGAGCCTCTTCAAGCAGCTGCTGGGCATCTGCAGCTGGCACGCCGCCACCTCCAGCCCCCTCCTGCAGACCCCCACCACACGCAACAAAAACATCACCGACGCCAATCACATGTTTTGACTGCGCTGTGATGCATTTGATGCTTTCTAGGATTGTTCTCAGCATTTATCCTCATGTATTTATGAACAAGACAGGATCTGATTCAGAACAGCTTTCCTTCCTGAGGCTTCGAACATCTTTTACCTTATATGGTCTCATGGGAGTTAGGACGTAAATGTGTATTTGGTTTTATTATGTATTTATTTAGTCATTTATGTTTGTATTGATCCTCATTTATCTATTTATTTATTTTCGCCACCCCCACACTTTTACAAGCACTTATACCCAGCACTGCATTTACCCCTCGTGTGTTTTGAACTACCTTGCTTTTTACCATGTGTCTGTCTGGATTTCCACTATGTGTTTATGATCAAGGAAATCCCACCACCTGCAATGTGTTCCCTTTAGTCTGTTTTCTTACCTAAATTATGTAATATTTATACACATGATTTTGGGAGGGAATGTGTGGATGCATGTGGGAGTGCCTGAGACTGTGATGGAGTGCAGCCCTCCTTTGTAGACTATCTTGGGTGACCTGTGAGCCAGCCTTTATATGCACTTACCTTAACTTATTCTAATTTATTTGTATATACCACTAATATTGTATTTTCATTAAATGTGCGTTTTAAGATCGACCCGATCGCGGTGCGGGGGGGCCAATCTGTGGGGGCCTCCCGGGACCCCGGCCCCCTAGGGCCCTCAGCGGCTCGGGTGTCGGCCTGCTCCGTCTGAGGCCCCCTGGTGGAAACAACAAACATAGCACACAGAAACCCTGACGTCCATCACTGAGCTGTGCTCTGTTCCCTCCCCAGACCCTGGCGTGCTGCTGGCCCTCCTCTCTCCACACAGTTCTCCAACACTACAAAAAGGAACACACGCGTACAAACACACAGTCACTTCACTTTCCCTCAAAATCACAAGCAGAAAAACTGAGAAAGACAAAACCAAAATGAAGAGACGAATGGGAAGTTGGTGTGCCCAGTGTCACTGACACACAAAAATAACTCTCACAGAAAAACCCGAGCCATAAGAACCCCATAACCCTAACCCTGGCCATAAGAACCCTAAACCCTATCCCTAGCCATAAGAACCCCTAACCCAAACCCTGGCCATAAGAACCCTAAACCCGAACTAACTAAACTCCAACCATCCTTATTCTACGAAGACAAAGTACGTATCTACAGGTGCACCTCAATGAATTCGAAAGTCGAAAAGTGAATTTATTTCAGTAATTAAATTCAAAAAGTGAAACTCATATATTATATGATTCATTACACACAGAATGATATATTTCAAGCGTTTATTTCTTTTTACAGTCAATGACACCCTCCACAAGGAGGGTGAGCCACAAAAGCTCATTGCTAAAGAAGCTTGCTCTTCACAGAGGGCTGTATCCAAGCATAATAATGGACATTTGAGTGGAAGGAAAAAATGTTGTAGAAATTGGTGCACAGGCAATAGGGATAACCGCAGCCTTGAGAGGATTGTGAAGCAAAGGCAAGCAAAAAGTGGACAGGCACAGAATCCAAGTTGCTGGAGGTCCAGTGTGAAGTTTCCACAGTCAGTGATGACTTGGGGAGCCATGTCATCTGCTGGTGTTGGTGTTTTATCAAGTCCAAAGCCACGCTGTCGTCTACCACAATATTCTAAAGCACTGCATGCTTCCCTCTGCTGACAAGCTTTACGGAGATGCTGATTTCAATTCCCAGCAGGACTTGGCACCTGCCCACACCACCAAAAGTACCAATACCTGGTTTAATATCAATGGTATCACTGTGTTTGATTGGCCAGCAAACTTGCCTGACCTAAACCCCATCGAGAATCTATGGGTTATTGTCAAGAGGAAGTTGAGACACCAGAATGCAAATGAGCTGAAGGCCGCTATCAAAGCAACCTGGGCTTCCATAACACCTCAGCAGTGCCACAGGCTAATCGCCTCCATGCATCTCTGCATTGATGTGGAATTCATGCAAAAGAAGCCCCAACCAAGAAATGAGTGCATATACTGTACAGTACATGGACATCTTATGTAATATTCAAATTTTCTGAGCGACTGACTTTTGGGTTGTCATAAGCCATAATGATCAAAATTTAAATAAATAAACGCTTGAAATATATCACTCTTGTGTGTAATGCATCTATAAATACAGTTTCATTTTTTTTAATGGAATTACTGAAATAAATTATCTTTTCGATGATATTCTAATTCACTGAGATGCACCCGTATGACATGTGAAAGCAAAACAGATATGTTTTCATTCATTTCCTCTCCGCCATAAGTTTCTACCACCGGATCAAGCATTTCACATCACCTGTGTCCATGACAATGTATCTACGGCAGACACAAGGCTTCTTACACATGGTTTGTATGTGAGAGGACAAATGGAGGTCTAGCTGATGCTCCTGTTGACCTCATGTACTCCATGTTCACTTCTGGTAAACTAGGATGTTATTGCATGAATTCACATGTAACTATTTTTGGGCCAATATAAAAAATAGAATAAAAAAATAGAAATACTGTATGTTGTAGGCCTAATATGCTACACTGGGAACAAGATTAAAAACAGTGTCGGTTTACACATTCATCATGGCTGTGTAGATAAACCCACATGTAGTTTGAGGTTGTGACAGAAATGTCAGTCACAATTCTATTGACTATTCAAATGTTGGCCATGGTGAATAATAAGCCAATGTTTATGTTTGACTCTTTTTGCAGACTTGATTCTGTTTACGTTATAATTGTGATGGTTACATTTTTATGTCCACTAATTTAATAATCAACATTAAGGGAATAGGCATAGGTAGGCGTAGGTCATGTTTAAATATTATGATCTGTTATTTTGCCCGTGATTTTAAGCCATATTGGTGCAGAGCTGTCTTTTGGTGTCTTCCCTGATAATGGATTTATGTGTTTGGAGAAAGTTTGCACAGTGGGACTTTTATTGTTTGGGTACCCGTTCTTGTGCACCCCCCGCTGTCAGACCGCCGGAAACTGCACTTCTACCACACAAGAGCTAGTGAACTCCACACAGAGTCCTTACCCGAGCGCTGGGTGAGCCGACATTCCCTGAGTGAGTGGACATCTTTCCTGAGGCACGGTGACTCTACGTTGGGTTTTGGACCACCCTCCCTGGACAAGCAGAAAGGAAGAGAGAATATGACCAAACCAAGATTGTATCAAAACACCACAAGGGTTATGTATGCAAGTCGTTATAACTCAAACTGAGTCTGTATAGGTGTTGTGATGAGGGATACAGTTTCCTTGAACCAATGGAGGCAATCAATCATAAATTGATGTAGGCATCGGTTTCCATGTCATTTTACCATAGGTTATATCTTCTACAGTACACTACAGCCAAATATGAAAGAGCACTGAATTGTAATCCTTATTTTACTCGTTGTTGAACATCATCAATCAAATTCCATTTAATTTCAAGTCAAATCAATGTTGATATATATTTATCACCACAACACGAAGGGAAAACATCCCACAGGAGCAATGTTTGTATAGGCTGAACTGTTAACTTGCTATGAATGCTGTGAAGTTGGGAGTTGGGTAACTGGTGGATTTTTACAATTTCTTTGCACTTTCTCCAACTAAAAAGCAGGCCTATCTAGGTCATGTGGTCAGAGATGTCTCCAACTTACCTTTAAAGCCTGACTGCTTGCATTCAATTACACATTAGGCCTACATACGTTTCAATAGCCACAGCTTATCAATATTCAACGATGACACACAACTTGTGCTTGTCAGTACACATCATTCACACCACCGTTTATTGATTCACTGCCTCATTAAACAATCTGTATGGAGGACAAACGTTATGTTACTTAATTAAAAGCTTCCCTATTTCTTTTGAGGAATATTATTTGAATTCAACAAAGTAGCTAGCAAACTGCTATCTTAAAAAAGAATTGCGAAACTCACTTAAGTTTATGTCCTTCTCGGCTTGGTCCCCGCATGACAAGATTGAAAACACAATAAGTGGCAGCTGTAAGGTGTAATAATACAAATAATAATTGTTTCCAGTCCATACTTTAGCTGTAGCAGTAACTCTGCTGTTACACACAACAATCCGAACACCACAAGGGTGAACAATAAATCAGAAAAGTCTGCCTACCGTCGTGTTCGGGTAGCTCGTCAAAAATATTAACAACTGAAGTATTCAAAATGTATGTGGGTGATTTTTTAAAATGGATTGTGTATGAGGCATAATCAGTTGTTGTAGCTGCTCCAATATAAATTGGATGCTTTGCCCAGCCGAGTTGGTTTCACAAAAAAGCTTCTGCTGGAAAAACAAACCGAATTGGAGAGTCCAACACCAACACAGCACAATCTAGATATCGATTTTCGTCATTTCATACCGAAATGTGCAATTAATGGAAGCTAAACGACTGAACCTCAATTCATTCAAACTGTATTACAAATACTATTCCGTATGGCTGTGCAATGTATTTTTCATTTTTGTAAACTATCTACTTTTTGAGATATTTGCGGTAAAAAATGCAAAACACTAAAATAACGTTGAGCCTATCTTTCCAATTGTTACATTTGACTCCGCTAATTGCTTCCCAACTGTATCCTGGGCGGCATAGCTTAGTGGGTAGAGCGGGTTGTCCACAAACCGAAAGGTTGGCAGTTCGATCCCCCCTCAACTGAATTTAACTCAATGATTACGCTCATTCCTATGCACAAGTATTTCCGCGCGAGGACTCACACTGCCGTTACTAGTATAATCAGTGTATATAAGTATCTCATATCATGTGTTGCTCCACGTTGTATCTGCTCCCATGCAGTGCTGCCAGCCCATGAGCAGAAATGAGTCGTCTAGGATGTGAGATAATTTATTTGAAACTTTTCAATGTGTCGCGGGTATGTGGAAATAAAAATAAAGTAATACAATCTATATAGATATAAACTATCTCATATCTATATCTAGTAACATAGTACCATAGTTACCATATATTGTAATTAACATTCCCCGGCAGCCGCTCAGCCAATCAGTAAACAATGTTTAGATTGACGCCAAACACTGAATACTGATTGGTTGCATGTAACCAAGGACGCCACCAGAGGGCAGTATAAAACCCGGGAGCGACATTTTGTCGTCAGTCTTGAAGACAACGTGAAGAAGAGTGAAGTGAACTTTGTTTATGACGGGTTACAACATTACTTTTGCGAAAATGTGGAAAAACAAGAAAGAGATTTGTCTGGATCCTGTGAGTATTGTATTTTACTGTCCGTGTTATTGCTTTTATATATTATTAGCAAGCTACTTTTCAGGATTTGCTGCTGGGCTTCATTATGACGTCAAGTCTTAGAGGCGTGAAGTTAGGTTGCCTGCGTCACTCCTCGGACATCAACACTCACATATGTATATTTAAAACCTTAATACAGAATGCATGCAATATACAACAGACAATTCAATATCACACTTCTAAATGTAATATTTAATAAAAAGGTATAGATATCAAAACGTTGTGTTCTGTGCCACCACCACAGATGGTCGTTCCCACCAAGGAGACTGGGAGCAGTGATGTGAAGCCATCCAATGAGATGTTCCAGTCCAAGCTCCCCTCCATGCTGGCGAACCACCAGGAAGTGTTGAGACAACACCGCGAGTCCCGGGATGTACACCTGATCCATGTGCAACAGGCACCCAGGCACTTCAGGCTGTACCTGACTGAGCAGGGACAACAGGTGGGCCAAACTATCCCTCTCACTCACTGTATGTTTTTTCACTGTACATTTACCATATCAAGACATTGTTCACAATTACACTAGCTAGCCAAAAGGTGGCACAAAAAAAACCCATAGACTGGAAGTATTCTCTAGATCCATAAAGTAGTAGTATCCATAAATGTGCCTGGTGTAAGTCTCCGCTAATATTGAAAAGAAATTCAGGCACCATGTAAAATTATAATGGAATATGCCTATAATGCAGTAAGACTCTCAGGCATTTTGTATTTCTTTTAAATGTTTATTCTGCTGTAGATCACCATTTCTCATTTAACGTAACACATATACAGGCATGATTTCCTCTTCTGTCCACTTTTGTGTCTCTTGCTTGGGGAATTGTGTGTGTTTTTATAAATACAAATAGGTATAATGATGTTATAGCTTTTTTTCAAAATAAGTCGCCCACTTTTTTTATGTTTTTAAAAAGAAGTGTAGCCACGTGTACCCCCTGCAATGTATGTATCTATGTATGTAAACCCTAACCCTAGCCATAAGAACGTAAGAATGTATGTATGTATATATGCAAACAATGCCGCACAATCGAGTGATTGAGGGTAAAGTACAATTATTTGTGGACCCTGCTACAGGTTGAGGTCGTTAGACCTGTGTTTGACGACGCTGCTCGGGTGCATGCTCCTTCAAGCCACCCGATTCCATCCAGCCCCTCACCACCACCACCGCCTCCTCCCCCTCACACCACCGTCCCCCACCACCTGCCCAGCCCGGACCCCAGACCGCTGCCACCTCTTCCTCCTGCGGCCGTCCGCTGGGCCGCATGGCGGGCTTCCTTGAGGGAATGGATCCGCAGGATCATCGAGATGGTGGAAGCGGAGGTCATATACGGGAAGGACCGGCCTGACAGATTGGCGTTGCTGGAGGACGCCGTCGAAAAGCTCTCCTTGGAGTACAAGGAGATGCTCGCCCTCCACGAGGTAGGGGGCAACGAGCGGACGGAGACAGACCAGAAGGCCGAGAGCATCAGGTGTGAGGCCAAGAAGAGGAGGAACAAAAGGCGAGAGAAAGACGCGCTCAAGCCCATAGAGAAAGGAAGGAAACTGGTGGCCTGGGCTAATCTGGTGGCTCCTGAGGTAGAGGACAACCAGGCGTCGTTGGAGCTGAACCTGAAAGAGAGTAAGCCAGACCAGAAGAAAGAAGAAGTGCAGCGTGCTAAGCTTCTGGAAAAGGAGAAGAAGCAAAAAGCAAAAGAGGACAAACTGAGGGCAAAGGAAAAGGGGAGACTGGAGCAAGAAAGGAAGGACACCGACAGAAAGAGGCTGGAGGAGGAGAGGAAGAGTGAGGAAAAACAAAGGAAAGAACAGGAACGACTCACCAGGTGGGAGGAAAAGAGAATCGAAAAGGAGACCAAAGAGAGAAAGCAGAGAGAGAAAGAGACAGCCAAGCAGCTCGCAAAGGAAAATAAAGAAAAGGAAAGATTGTCCAAGCTGGAGGAAAAGAACATGAAGAGATGTGAAGAGGAGAAGAACGAGAGATGGAGGGCAGAGAAGGAAATCTTGAAGCAGCAGGAAGCCGAGAGGGAAAACCAAACGAAGCTCCTCAAAGCAGAACTGCTGCAAGAGAAAAAAGGATGGAAATCCATAGAGAAGGCTGCTAAAGAAAAGATGACCCTTGAGAAGAAGAGGAAAGCCAAAGCAGAGGCCAAGCTCACAAAAGAGCAAAAGAGTGTAGCCAAAGAACAGAAGAAATTGGACAAATGGCAAAAAAAAGAGGCCAGTGAGGGAAAGCAAAGACTGAAATTAGAGGAGAAGTTGAGGAAAAAAACGGCCAAGCAGCACAAAAAGATGTTGATTAAGAGGAATAGGGAAGAAATGGAGAAGGCCCCTCTCCTCACTGTTGGCTCTCCACTCACCGAGACTCCTCTCCTGACTGTGGGCCCTCTCTTCACTGAGGCTGCCGTCTCCACTGAGGCCCCTCTCCTCACTGTGGCCCCTCTCACTGAGGCCCCTCTCCTCACTGAGGCCCCTCTCCTCACTGTGGCCCCTCTCACTGAGGCCCCTCTCCTCACTGTGGCCCCTCTCCTCACTGAGGCCCCTCTCCTCACTGTGGCCCCTCTCCTCACTGAGGCCCTTCTCCTCACTGTAGGCTCTCTCCTCACTGAGGCCCCTCTCCTCACTGTAGGCTCTCCACTCACTGAGACTCCTCTCCTCACTGAGGCCCCTCTCCTCACTGTAGGCTCTCCACTCACTGAGACTCCTCTCCTCACTGAGGCCCCTCTCCTCACTGTGGCCCCTCTCCTTGCTGTGGCCCCTCTCCTCGCTGTGGCCCCTTTCCTGACTGTGGCCCCTCTCTTCACTGTTGCCCGTCTCCTCACTGAGGCTGCTCCCCTCACTGAGGCCCCTGGGAAGAAGAGATAGGAAATGGACCCCAAAGTAAGGAGAGAAGGAAGTGGCTCTTCACTGAGGCCCCTCTCCTCACTGTAGGCTCTCCACTCACTGAGACTCCTCTCCTCACTGAGGCCCCTCTCCTCACTGTAGGCTCTCCACTCACTGAGACTCCTCTCCTCACTGAGGCCCCTCTCCTCACTGTAGGCTCTCCACTGAGACTCCTCTCCTCACTGTGGCCCCTCTCCTCACTGAGGCACCTGGGAAGAAGAGATAGGAAACGGACCCCAAAGTAAGGAGAGAAGGAAGCAGAGAAGCTGCATGAGGCCCCTCTCCTCATTGTAGGCTCTCTACCCACTGAGACTCCTTTCCTGACTGTGGCCCCTCTCTTCACTGTTGCCCGTCTCCTCACTGAGGCTGCTCCCCTCACTGAGGCCCCTGGGAAGAAGAGATAGGAAAAGAATGCCAAGGAAAGTAAGGAAAGGCAGCTTTGTCTAGCAGCGTGGGGCCCCTCATTTAACTCTGGGCTCTCGCCTCACTGAAGTTGCTCGCCCCACTGTGGCCCCTCTCCTCACTGAGGGCCCTGGAAAGAAGACAAATGAAACGGACCCCAAAGTAAGGAGAGAAGGAAGCGGAGAAGCTGCATGAAGCCCCTCTCCTTACTGTTGGCTCTCTACTCACTGAGACTCCTCTCCTGACTGTGGCCCTTTTACTCACTGTTGTCCCACCGACACTGAGGCTGCTACCTCC
>OMKI01057615.1:19245-37035 GCA_900302315.1 Phycis blennoides | reverse complement strand
AGTGGTTATCACGTTCGCCTCACACGCGAAAGGTCCCCGGTTCGAAACCGGGCAGAAACATATTGTACCGGCAGCATTTGGATGTTCGAAATCAGTGAACATTAGCTGACCGTCTTTTGGATAAAAGCATCTCCTTATCTTAATCTACTATTCAGTGTCTGCTAATCTACGTGCTAATCTGGGATTTGATAAGTAAAGTACATCTCAAATTGCGTGTCATATTCATTGTATTTATGGAATGTTATTTCAATTGTTGAGATAACATGAATGCTATTGAACGTTATTTGATTTCCTTGACTCTCTTCAGAACATCATGCCGATCTCGGCGGCCATGTTCCGCAGCGAGCGCAAGAACCCCGTGCCCCAGTGTCCGCCCCGCCTTGATGTCCAGATGCTGACCCCCGTCATCTGGAGCCGCATGCCCAACCACTTCCTGTCCCCGGAGACGTCCCGCGTCAGCGAGAGGCTGGGCTGGATGGTTGACTGCTCAGAGCCCCTCACCATGATGGCCCTGCACATCCCCGAGGAGAACCGGTATGACCTCCTCCTTCTGGTCTTCTTTTTGCTCCTCTGGTCCTTCGTCTGGGCCTCTTTCTGGTTCTTCTTCGGGTCCTCCTTTTGGTCCTCCTTCTGGTCCTTCTTCTGTTCCTCCTTCTGTTCCTCCTTCTGTTCCTCCTTCCGGTCCTCCTTCTGTTCCTCCTTCTGTTCCTCCTTCTGGTCCTCCTTCTTCTCCTACTTCTGGTCCTTCTTCTGGTCCTCTTCTCGGCGGAGCTTGGATAAAAGTTAAACTAGACTAGACTTAAACTAGACTTAAACCTAATTGTTTGTAAACTCTTTATACTTGGATTTTCGTGTGACCGTACACCCCCCAAATATTTGTGTAATCTTCTCTGTAACTCTAATCTTCACCATGCATAATTGCATACCTAAAGTTACCCTCAATCTATTGTCCAAAATCCACAACGTAATCACAAAAATCACGTCCACCACATTCAAGTCCCTCCGTAAACTGCAACCCGTCACACGCTCCTCATCGCCTCCCCCCTCCTCCCTCCTCCCCCTCCTCCGCCCCCAGCTGCATCGACATCCTGGAGCTGTCGGAGCGCATGGACCTCCTGAAGTTCCACTACCACACGCTGAAGCTGTACGACTCGGTGTGCGCGCTGGGCAACAACCGCGTGGCGCACGCGCTCTGCAGCCACGTGGACGAGTCGCAGCTCTTCTACGCCATCGAGAACACCTACCTGCCGGGGCCCATGAGGAGCGGCTTCTACGACCTGCTCATCAGCATGCACCTGGAGTCGGCCAAGAGGAACCGCCTGGGCACCAACAAGGAGTTCATCGTGCCCATGACGGACGAGACGCGCAGCATCACGCTGTACTCGGACCAGGACAAGTCGCACGCGCTGCCCGGCGTGGGCCTCACCACCTGCCTGCGGCCCAAGCTGCACTTCTCGCCCACGGGCTTCGTGGGGACCAACCCGGACATCTACACCCTGAGCCCCTTCATCCCGCTGGAGGTGAGGCGGGGAGATGAGAGGGGAAGGGGATGGAGTCTGTTGTGGGCCATTTCATGAGGGATTCATGGGTTTTATTGGATCACGTTTTAAGATAAATAGTCTGTCTGGATTTTAGTCTATTGTCATTGTCAAAATGTACTCATATACTTATTTCTGGTTGTTACTTTTTTGCTATTTATATGCCATATCTTTTAAGAATATTCAGTGTTGATATGGCATGAAAAATATGGATGATTTGTAAATGATTGTGACTGATAAATCGATCATCCGACACGTCGACGACCAAAATCAATCATTGAAGTTGCAGTCCAGAAGTTAACATGTCATGTTTTTGGGGAACTCATCCTCAGACGCTCAGATGCGTTGATGATCGCTTTATGATTGCTTATAATAATCATCTGGAATAATCCCTTTGATTCAACCGTTGAATCAAGTGAGTGAGTTGCAGCCCTACCTATCACCATGCCCTAATAACCATCTCCATCGCCATGCGGTGGTGTCTCCTCAGGTGCTGAAGACCAAAGCTCTGAACATGGTGACGGAGGCGGTGCAGGACGGGGGCCAGGCCATGCGGGACCCTGTGGGGGGCAGCGTGGAGTTCCACTTCGTGCCCATCCTCAAGCTGGTCAGCACCCTGCTCATCATGGGCGTGTTCAAAGACAACGACGTCCGGCACATCCTCAAGATGATCGAGCCCACCGTGTTCAGCAGCGACGAGCCGCCGCCTCCGCCGCCGCCCGCCGAAGAGACCGCCAGACCCAAGGCGGAGGCCCCGCCCAGGCTCGCCATTAAGGCCCCGAAGAAGAAGAAGAGCGAAGAGGAGGAGGAATACGCAACAGAGGAGGAGGAGGAGGAGGAGTACGAAGAGGACGACGAGGGCGTGGGGGAGGACGAGGAGGAAGAGTACGAAGGTGATGAGGATGAGATGGACGACGTGACGGAGCATGTCGCCAAGGAGACGAAGCAGGTGAACGGAGAGAAGGGCGCGGAGGAGACGGAGAAGGAGGTGAAGAGCGGAGAGGCGGCCGGCGAGGCCAAGGAGATTTTGGAGCAAGGACTCTTCCAGATGAAGCTCCCGGAATCTGTAAAGCTGCAGGTACACATCCAACTCATAAAACTGAAAATACCCCCAGTCAGGTTCAGTTCAGTCTTTAATTCTCTTTCTTATTATCTTATCGCAGACCAAAAAAGAGTATAGATTTCCGTTCCTTAATGAGATGACTGCTCTCCATACTCTCCACATAGTGTCGGTGTGTGTGTTTTCCTGTCGTGTAAAGCGTGGTACCGCCCTGTCCTCCTCTCCACCAGATGTGCACTCTGCTGCAGTACTTTTGTGACTGCGAGCTGCGCCACAGGGTGGAGGCCATCATAGCGTTCTCGGACCAGTTCGTCTGCCAGATACAGACCAATCAGAGACAGCGCTACAACGAGCTTATGCTGGCCTTCACCATGTCGGCCGCTGAGACCGCCCGCAAGACCCGAGAGTTCAGGTCCCCACCCCAGGAGCAGGTACAGCAAGGGTGTCTGTTATTCTTTGGTTATACATGTACTGTTATACATTGCTTTATTGTAACATTACCAGCAGTCTTGTATTGACTCCTTTAAAATTTTCCACATGATGGAGATCATCCCCATCACTAGGATTGCCTCTAAAACCGTTTCGTTATTGTAGTAGTAAATTGGTGAAGTTGTTGAACCACACCCACAAATATATTACGTATATTGAATATAACAAATATATCGTAAATGCTCTTTGTGTCAACATAGAGTGCCTGCATTTTGGATCGATTCCACACAGACGTACTGTATATCGGCAGCATTTCAGCACAGCTGATGTTGTTTTGCCCTTATTCTCCATCTCAGATAAACAAAGTAAATCTCCTTGTGTCTGTACGATGCGCAGGTCAACATGCTGATGAACTTCAAGAACTGCGCTGAGGACCAGGAGTGCCCTGTGCCCGAGGAGGTCCGAGACTCCCTGCTGGTCTTTCATATGGACCTGCTGGCACACTGTGGTCAGTCTTCTCTTCACCTTGTACCAATAATATTGTACCATGTCAGGGAAGCGCGATACCCACTGCACTACACATACTGCGCAGTTATGCTTCTTGCACCTCATCAGTTATGTGGTAATTTATGAATTCATGAAGGCACTGAAATCAGAAACATGCAATGTCTACTGAAATTATGAAATCTTTCGGCAAATTACTTGCACACAGCTGTTTCTGTAGTGTAGTGGTTATCACGTTCGCCTCACACGCGAAAGGTCCCTGGTTCGAAACCGGGCAGAAACATATTGTACCGGCAGCATTTGGATGTTCGAAATCAGTGAACATTAGCTCACCCTCTTTTGGATAAAAGCATCTCCTTATCTTAATCTACTATTCAGTGTCTTCTGTTTGGGGGGCGGCAGTAGCTCAGTGGGTAGAGCTGGTGGACAGAGCATGTCATCCACAAACCATAGGGTCAGCAGTTCAATCCCCACACTCCTCACTTCCAAACTGTCTGCATGTCAAAGTGTCCATGAGCAAGACACTGAACCCCTACTTGCTCCCCAGGCACTGAACATAGCAGCCCACTGCTCCTATGTACCATAGGATGGGTCAAATGCAGAGAACAAATTTCCCAACTGTGGGATTAATAAAGTACAATAAAAAAAAAATATATTCACTTTTAAGTACAGATTTACACAATCAGTGACTCACAAGTGAGGCTGAGATCAAGATACATACAAGATACAAGATGTCTTTATTATCCCGAGGGAAATTGTTGTGCAGTATACAAGTCAGAAAAAAAATACACAGGAGAAATATACACCACACCTAATACAACAAATGTACACTACTACATAGGCATATACAATACGCAACAATACGCATAGTGCACAGTGCAAAAGTCCTAAATAATAATACTAAATAATAATAATAAGGAGCTGGTGTGTAGTGGGAGGTCATAAGGTGGATGGTAAGTGATCTAGTTAGTGAGGCTGAGATCAATCGAAACATACAATCCAAATTTGGAGAATCCAAAGGATTTGAGTTAGTGTTAAAGTATTGGGATAAGTAGCCATCAGCAATCAGCAACCAGAGAAAAGCCCAACATGGCAGGTTGCTACATGTAGGACGATGATCGCTCAGACCTCTCACCTCCTCGCTAGGCGTCCACATCGAGGAGGAGGAGCAGGGGGAGGAGGTGGACGCCTCCCTCCGCGGCCGGCTGCTTCGCCTGCTGGAGAAGGTGAGGAGGTTCCGGGAGAAGAAGGTGGAGGTGGAGCCTGAAGCCGAGGAAGAGAAGAAACCCGGTGAGCATCGTCTCTGTCGTGGTCAATCTTTTGTGGGACCGCAGTATGTATTTTACATATGTTGGCTGTTCACTAGCCAATCAAGTTCTGTACTCATTACAAATTCAATCCACTAGCTCCAGCACCAGTTTTTTTTTCCCGATGAGATACAGAAGCAGAGAGAGATGAGTCCCCATACGTTCCCTGTCCATTTGAATCCCTTCTCTGTCTGACGTTGACCTTAGAGCCCATGCACGCTATGACTCATGACTACTGAGCAGAACCATAACAGAAAGCATCCTCCCACCAACCCCTGCTCTGCCAGGCACCCTGCAGGAGCTGGTGTCCCACACCATGATCCACTGGGCCCAGGAGTCCTTCATCCAGAACCCCGAGCTGGTGCGCATGATGTTCAGCCTGCTCCACCGCCAGTACGACGGGCTGGGGGAGCTGATCCGGGCCCTGCCCAAGGCCTACACCATCAACGCCGTGTCCATCCAGGACATCATGGACCTGCTGGAGTGTCTGGGTCAGATCCGGTCGCTGCTCATCGTCCAGATGGGGCCCGAGGAGGAGAGGCTCATGATCCAGAGCATCGGGTTAGGATGTTGATTAGCTATTATTACAAGCCATTACAAAATCGACCCTGTAGTGACATCACACGTGGGAGTGTCCACCCAAACATGTATGTAGTCCAGTATGGTTGGTGGTCTGTTCATCTATATATCTGGGTATAATAGGAGCCCTTGTTATAGATTTGACTGGAAGTGTAAGGAAGCCAATATTAATAGCATTGCATACCTTTTGTCCCGTGTTAGGAACATCATGAGCAATAAAGTTTTCTACCAGCACCCCAACTTGATGCGAGCCCTGGGCATGCATGAGACTGTCATGGAGGTCATGGTCAATGTGCTAGGGGGCGGCGACTCAAAGGTACACCTGGACTCCTCATAATGCTGCCATGCAATCACACTGTTTTCAGGATATTCAACACTATGTACTACTTAACAGACATTTTTATCCAAAGCCACTTGCAGGAAACTGTTTTATGTAGATTTGTTGTATGTAATTAATGAGCAGGAAGGGGTTGCTTCAAAGAGGAGGTAGGAGGTAGGATCTTTCTCAAGGAAGCCTACAGGTAGCCTGCAGACTTTGTGATTTGAACCCAGTCAAACACTAACCACTGGAGTATCCTGCACCCTGAGGAGGAATTGGAATACAGCATTTGCCTTCAATGTTTTTGTCTTGTATGTCTTTTTCCCAGGAGATCAGGTTTCCGCGGATGGTGACGAGCTGCTGTCGGTTCCTGTGCTACTTCTGTCGCATCAGTCGGCAGAACCAGCGCTCCATGTTCGACCATCTCAACTACCTTCTGCAGAACAGCGGGATTGGCCTCGGTCAGTGTTCACGAGCCTCACTTCCCCTACTGTTGGAAATAGAAATACAGTATTGAGCCATGTCTTCCATGTCGAAATCATCTTGATTTATTCTCTGCCAGGAATGAGCGGGTCCACACCCCTGGACGTGGCGGCTGCCTCCTGCATTGACAACAATGAGTTGGCGTTGGCCCTGCAAGAGCAGGACCTTGAGATGGTAAACCCTGTCCCTCCACTAACTCGTTGTCCACTTCCAACAAGCTCCTTCATCCATCACATCTTACCTACTGCTCTCGATGTGGTCAAGTATTTGGCAAGATGTGGACTGCTGCCCAAGTCTGATTTGTTAAAACATATTTAGGTTTCCAAGGACTAAACAGGACTGTTTAATTGTATAGGTTTTAATAAGTTTTAATTTTAGTTACTGTATAGGATGAATTTAGCTGATATCCTTGTGAAATTCAGAACTGTCCAAGTCAGATTTTAATTGGTATCTCTATAGGTAGTCAAGTATTTGGCAGGATGTACCCCTCAGAGATGTCCAAGTCTGATTGTGCTTGATACCTCTCTAGGTGGTCAAGTATTTGGCAGGATGTGGACTCCAGAGTTGCCCGATGCTGCTGTCCAAGGGCTATCCTGACATAGGCTGGAACCCCTGTGGTGGGGAGAAGTACCTGGACTTCCTCCGCTTTGCTGTGTTTGTCAACGGTACTCTTCAATCTCACCATGCTCATGTTGTATGTATCATAGTATACGGACCTCATCAGGGGTTACTCATGGAAGGTTTGCTGCAAATCTGCTGGCAAACAAGCAGGTGGGACTCATTGACATAGAACCGCCATGAGTCTTATTCAAAATCGGACAGTTAGACAGTTTGGTTAACCCAAAATACCATAAAAGAAAAGTCAAATTCACAAGTATTTTTAAAAAGCCAGAGCTAAACATTGTCACACTTAGGCCTTGACGAAACCACAATCAATTGTTCCCATGGCAACATCACTCACAAATTCCCGGAGCTCTCTGTCCGAACGCTACGACAGCAGGATGGACCTGCGCGGTGTGAAGAAGAACGCTGTGAACCACCGTGTGTTTGCCTGCGGTCCACAGGGGAGAGCGTGGAGGAGAACGCTAACGTGGTGGTGCGGCTGCTCATCCGCCGGCCCGAGTGCTTCGGACCGGCCCTGAGAGGGGAGGGCGGGAACGGGCTGCTGGCCGCCATCGAGGAGGCCATCAAGATATCTGAAGACCCGGCCAGAGACGGACCCACGGTCAAGAAGGACAGACGCTTCCCCATGTAAGACCTGGAGCTTGAAGACCTTGAATCTTCAACATTGGCGGTTCAAGTTGGCGTTCACATTGAATTATGCACATTGGATTGATTGTAAAAAAACGTTCAGAAATGTTAGGTACGATACGAAATGAGCTAACAAAGTTGGTCTTATGAGATCCATCTCTCGTGTGTCTGACTATGTTTTTTGCTGGCCAGGTTTGGAGGAGAGGAGCAGCACGAGGAGAACAAGGTCCACCTGGGGAATGCCATCATGTCCTTCTACTCTGCCCTCATTGACCTGCTGGGGCGCTGTGCTCCAGAGATGCATGTAAGAACCGTATAGGTTTATATACCCAGAACCTATGTTAAATAGCCCAAGAACGTTCAGCTGTAAAGCTGTCTTCTACTAGACTATGTCTAATGTTGATTGGCTGTGGGATTCCACTTCAAAATGAGGCTTACTGGTGAAACATTAAGGTGAGGGAACAGCAAGAGTATATCTGTGTTCAGTCATTTATCAGTCTCTTTTATTCAAGCGAAGTGAATTGACATTCACTTTAATGACTGGTAAGGCTCGAGAATGCCTAGAATTAGACTTGACATTGGTCGTACTCAGACATTGGTCAACCCAGAGCCTTTCGGCTGCGATGCGTTAAAAACCATAACTGCGATGTCATCCTGCACCTGGATAATGCTGAATGTACTGTGTTCTTTGTCTGTGATCCTGCAGTTGATCCAGGCGGGGAAGGGTGAAGCCCTGAGGATCAGGGCCATCCTGAGGTCTCTGGTCCCCATTGAGGACCTGGTGGGGGTCATCAGCCTGCCTCTACAGATCCCCTCGTTTGGAAAAGGTGGATGCAAGGCAGAATGATGCCGACAGTTACTTGTTTCATGTGCATAATCTAGTCTTGTGATGAATTACCAGGAATTCATGACAAATGACAAATATGCTTCACCCTTGACTGCATCTTACCCAGGTTCCACTGTGTGTAAACACATTAACAGCATCTTAATGCAGTGCCTTAACCCATCTCCTAGACAACACCATCATCGAGCCCAAGATGTCAGCCAGCTTCGTGCCGGACCACAAGGCCCCCATGGTGCTGTTCCTGGACAGAGTGTACGGCATCGACAACCAGGACTTCCTGCTCCACGTGCTGGAGGTGGGCTTCCTGCCAGACATGAGGGCCGCTGCGTCCCTGGACACGGTGAGTGGTTGTTCTAGATTATTCTAACCCTTCAGCTCCACCAACATGACCATGATCTCCAGGTGAGACCTTCAGTTCCACCGATATCACCATAAATCTCCAGTCACGGTATTGGGTGTTTCTCTCCCCCAGGCGGCCTTCTGCACCACTGAGATGGCGCTGGCTCTGAACCGCTACCTGTGCTCAGCCGTGCTGCCTCTCATCACCAAGTGTGCGCCCCTGTTCGCCGGCAGCGACCACCGGGCCATCATGATCGACTCCATGCTGCACACCATCTACCGGCTGTCCCGCGGCCGCGCCTTCACCAAGGCCCAGCGAGACATCATCGAAGAGTGCCTCATGGCCCTCTGCAAGTAAGGACAGACCAGCAGACACCTGGTCAGAGCAGTAGGAGGAAGGCAATGAGTATAGTGGAGGTCAAACATTTGACTATGTCCACTTTGAAATAGTTAATAACCTTTTGGGACCCCTTGGCAGCGATGTGCGAGATGTTGTGAATGAATTATTATTATTTATTCCCCAGACATCTTCGTCCCTCTATGCTCCAACATCTCCTCAGACGGCTGGTATTTGATGTTCCAATACTCAACGAGTACGCCAAGATGCCGCTCAAGGTACAGCAAATACACCACTTCTGTCTTTCTTAAAATTGATGACAATGGTCTCATCTCGCTGTTGACAAAATACGTCTTACTTCCATATGTTTGATAATGTGATTTCCAACAAAACTATCAGTTTTTTTCATTTCCTGTTTCCCGCAGCTCTTGACCAATCACTACGAGCGTTGCTGGAAGTACTACTGCCTGCCCAACGGCTGGGCCAACTTTGGTGTCTCCTCAGAGGAGGAACTGCATCTGACCCGAAAGCTGTTCTGGGGGATCTTTGAGTCGCTCGCACACAAAGTAGTGTTTCCTTCCAAATAGTTTCTGTTCATCCGTTGACATTTCACGTTCTGGAAATTTCTGTAACGTGTTTGTTTATTTTTTTGAAATGTAGAAGTTTGACGCTGAGATCTTCAAGATCGCCATGCCATGTATCTGCGCCATTGCTGGGGCCATCCCTCCAGACTACGTGGACGCCACCTACTCCTCCAAGACCGAGAAGAAAGCCTCTGTAGACGCAGAGGGAAACTTCGACCCCAAGCCCGTGGAGACGACCAAGTGAGGGCCTCATCTGAAAAGGGTTTCAAGTAGAGGATAGATTTGGAGTGGAGTTGGATATCCTATCATACAACCTCTTTCTTCATCCAGAGTCACAGAGTGCGTGTTTGCTAATTCTTTCTTTGATTGCAGCACTATCATTCCTGAGCGGTTGGATTTTTTCATCAACAAATATGCTGAACACACCCATGATAAATGGGCATCTGAGAAGGTATGCGTTTTTATGCTCTATGCTTTCCTAACTCTCTTTACTTATTGACTATGGTTTGGCTGTACATTGACACATGTTGTAACAGTGTTGTTGTTTCCGTCTTTGTGTATTTCAAAATGGACCCTCGTATCCCAACATGTTCCAAACGGACATCGTGTTTTACAGCGTTTTCTCTTGCTGTGTTGGAGCTAGCCCTTAAAAATAGGATAATATACTGTAAGTAGGATCATCTGTCTAACTCATATGAATGTCACGTTTTAGATTCAGAACAACTGGTCCTACGGTGAGGTACTGGATGAGAATGCAAAGACACATCCCATGCTGAGACCGTACAAGACCTTCTCAGAGAAGGTAAGACCACAGGCGTGATCTTCTTCAACAAGAGTCCCCCTCAGTTCCTCTCCCTTTCTCTCTCTGCTCATGGTCTCAGCGGCTTCTCTTCTCCCGATAGGACAAAGAGATCTACCGTTGGCCAATCAAAGAGTCCGTCAAAGCCATGCTGGCGTGGGAGTGGACCATCGATAAGGCCCGGGAGGAGGAGGAGACGGAGAAGAAGAAGACAGCCTCTAGAAAGATCTCCCAGACTGCTCAGGTAGAGTGGCTAAGGGCCAAGGTTGTCATCATGGAAACCACTGAACACTGTCACATAGGGATGACCTTTCATGGTTGTTTTGTGTGTTCCAGGCGACCTACGACCCCAGCCACGGCTACAGCCCTCAGCCAATTGAGATCTCACACATGGCTCTGTCCAGGGATCTGCAGGTATGGCAGTTCATGTTGGCACTTGCATATGTCTTAATGTATGTTATACACATACACATACACAGTTTTTTTATCTGAATTCATGGTGTGTCTCTGTCTCCAGTCGATGGCAGAACAACTGGCAGAGAACTACCACAACACATGGGGACGCAAGAAGAAGATGGAGCTACAGTCCAAAGGTGATTGACTTCACCACCGAGTACACCCTAGCAACACCATAGCAACCACCTAGAACACCCTAGTAGCACCTGAGAACACCATGCAGAATGCCATGGCAATGGCATAGCAACACCCTATCAACGGGCTAAAATGAATGAATACGGTGGTGATTCCTGCTTTCATTGTGAACCTGATTTCTGTGTTTTTTTCTGTGTGTAGGAGGCGGCACTCATCCCCTGCTGGTGCCCTACGACACACTGACCGCCAAGGAGAAGGCCAGAGACAGGGAGAAGGCCCATGAACTCCTCAAGTTCCTCCAGCTCAACGGATACGCCGTCACCAGGTTTCAAACCATCCGAACACATTGTAGCATTTGGAATGCTAATCGACTGTGCCACGGACAGGAATACCCAGCTATTGGACCTGTGTCCGGTTTTATGGAACGAAAGTCGGTGGTACGAAATCACCATAGCAACTCGCTGACAGCCAGGTCACGATGTCTCCAGGAATTTGTTTCGCCTTCTCATTCGTTTAAATTTTGTGTCTTTTCAGTCTGTTAAAAAAAATAATACAATAATAAAGTATTAAGTTATTAATTAAGTATGTTTTGCTCATCAGCATCAAAGCCAAGATAGAAGGGACTCCAATCTTTTCAATTTGTATTGTTTTATATACAATTTTGTCAATATCCATCTCTTTCGTACGGGTAAAAGATTGCCTGTCAGCTGCCTTGTGTTGTGACTGTAACGCTTGCCTGGCCGGCTGCTCTCATCCCTCCAGGGGTCTGAAGGACATGGAGTCGGACATCTCGTCCATAGAGAAGAGGTTTGCATATGGCTTCCTGCAGAAGCTGCTCAAGTGGATGGAGATCGCCCAGGAGTTCATCGCTCATCTGGGTATGGAGGGGGCAGAGGGGTTCAGCAGATATCTGACGTGAAGATGAGGGTCATAATGGTTTATTCATCTGATAAATGTGGGGTCCGAGATAAAACTCTATTCATTCTAATGAATAAAGTTAGAGTACATTCTAATTGAAAATACCAAATATTACAAATACCAAATATTTACTGTTCATTGCTTCAGAAATGCCAACACTGGGTTGTTTTTCTCTGCTCGGGTGACTTGTGTTGGGAATTTGCCGCTAGCAACAACATATGATTGATTCATCTGAAGTAAGGTTGGTGTCAGCCCTGTTGTATTGCTCTACTATGTCCTCGCCACGTGTGTTTACAGAGGCTGTGGTCAGCA
Source organism: Phycis blennoides (assembly GCA_900302315.1). Taxonomy (NCBI): domain Eukaryota; kingdom Metazoa; phylum Chordata; class Actinopteri; order Gadiformes; family Phycidae; genus Phycis; species Phycis blennoides. Next base: position 24,841 of record OMKI01057615.1, on the reverse strand, counting down.
GTGGGCGAGTGGAGAAGTCCCCACATGAACAGGAAATCAAGTTCTTTGCCAAGGTTGGACGACTATCGCTGAAGTCAAAGACAGTTGACTGTTGTGGACAAAGACAGACTGTTTCTAACTGTGTGTGTGTGTGTGTGTCTACTTTCTTTTTCTCTTTCAGATCCTGTTGCCTCTGATCAACCAGTACTTCAAAAACCACTGTCTCTACTTCCTGTCTACGCCCGCCAAAGTTCTGGGCAGCGGTGGACACTCCTCCAATAAGGAGAAGGAGATGATAGCCAGGTAATGGGCCTTAGTTACCAAGCGGCCATCTTGGTTCCGAGCGCTAGCTGGGCGGGGGAACTGAAGGCGGCGTTCCCCATGGCCTCTCGGTGAACAAGGTCCATGCTCTCATATCGGCAGCTGCTTTGCTGACGCGCGTTAATGCATCACACACAACCTAAACATTACGCACAATAATTATTTGATGTGTCTTCATGATTGCCAGTTTTCTTTTCATCTGTTGACTATTTTCCAAACTATTTTCTTTGTATTCACGTTGTCCTCTAATTCAGTTTCCCTCCCCTTTTCTCCTCTGAACTTCTTTCCATTTCCTTTTCCTTCCACTGCCTTTTTTGTTTTCTTGTCTTCTTCTTCCTCTTCTTCTTCATCAGTATTTTCTGTAAAATGTCTGCCCTGGTGAGACACAGAGTGTCTCTCTTTGGTAAGGCATCTGCAACATTTTCCAAATTCCTCCACTGTTTTTTCCATTCTTATATTATATTATATCAACAGCGACCAAATAAATGAAACGTGTCTTTGTAGGAACCGACGCCCCAGCCATTGTGAACTGCCTCCACATTCTGGCACGTTCACTGGACGCCAGGTACCGCCATTACCCTTCATTTTGTTAAATCAAATGTCAATGATTTCATTTTGGCTACGGTTGGTTCTCTCTGCTGGGTTTTGTCATGTCTTTCCAAACAATATCTATCCATCGCTGTCCAACTCTGTCTTCTGTCCATCGTCAGGACTGTGATGAAGTCGGGGCCTGAGATCGTAAAAGCAGGGCTGCGTTCCTTCTTCGAGAGCGCTGCAGATGATATCGAGAAAATGGTGGAGAACTTAAAACTAGGAAAAGTATCCAAAGGCAATCAGGTAGGGGCGAATTCATTTGTAATAACAGCTCACAACCGTTTCCAACGGTTTCTGAAATGTTCTAAACGGAATTTGAATGGGCTTTACTCACCTGGTGGCCTCGTGGCGGAGGCAAAGATGGCCGCTTAGTGAATTGGGCCCCTGACCTCCGGTTACCTCTGACCTCTGTTGTGCAGCAAGTGAAGGGCGTCTCCCAGAACATCAACTACACCACCATCGCCCTGCTCCCCGTGCTGACCTCGCTGTTCGACCACATCGCTCAGCACCAGTTCGGAGATGACGTCATCTGTGGGTCAACCACGCGCAGTCAATACTTCCGATACTCTCACTGCAGTCATTGATTGGTTTGAATGTTAAGTCGTCTCTTTTTGGTGGTTTTTTCCCCGTCGTGCTACTAGTGGACGACCTGCAGATGTCGTGCTACCGCATCATGTGCAGCATCTATTCCCTGGGGACCGTCAAGAACCCCTACGTTGAGAGGTGAGGCTCAAGCATGTGCTTGCACCTCATCTAGCTCATCGTTACTTGGCTTATAGCGGTTGCTGAGCAAGTTAGGGTGCTTCTCATTTCAGGTACTTAGGATGGTTGGGAAATGAGCGTTTTACATAGCGTATTATGGTACTTACCGTGTTGAGGTGAGAAGCATGTAGTTCCGTTTTCTCCCAACGGAAAGGGCAACCCGGTTTACAAAGGATATTACTCAGTATTTCACTTTTCAGGTTTATTACCTGATTTCCCTTGTTTGAGAAATAAACAAAAATGAAATACTGAGTAATATCCTTTGTAAACCGGGTTGCCCTTTCCATTGGGAGAAAACGGAACAACATGTAATGACACTGAACGTGTTTGATGACTTAGCGGAGTAGGTTGCCTAGCTTGTGAGTGAAGGTTGGACAAGAGCAGAGGAACTAACGAAGCCTCTGAATGTGACAGGCAGAGGCCAGCTCTGGGGGAGTGTCTGGCCCACCTGGCAGCCGCCATGCCGGTGGCCTACATGGAGCCCAACCTCAACGAGTACAACGCCTTCTCTGTCTACACCACCAAGACACCCAGGGAGAGGGCCAGTACGTCTGCCTGCCCTCGCCAGCATCCGTCTGTCCCTCTGGCTGATCCTCTGGCCATCAGTCCACCCATTTCTCTGTGTTTCCGTCTCACCATCGATGTCCGATCATCTATTTTCTCTCCCATTCCACTCCCCTCCCTCCCTCCCTCCCTCCCTCCAGTCCTGGGTCTCCCCAGTGACGTCCATGAGCTGTGTCCGGACATCCCCCAGCTGGACTGCCTGCTGAAAGACATCGGGGACCTGGCGGAGTCTGGGGCCCGCTACACGGAGATGCCCCACGTGATCGAGATCACGCTGCCCATGCTGTGCAACTACCTGCCCCGGTGGTGGGAGAGGGGGCTGGAGAACTTCCCCGAGCTGGAAAACCAGGTCTGCACGGAGGTCACCTCGGAGCACCTCAACCAGCTGCTGGGCAGCATCATGAAGATCGTGGTCAACAACCTGGGCATCGACGAGGCCTCCTGGATGAAGAGGCTGGCGGGTGGGGTGCACATTTACTACTTCATTCAGAGTACTTTATTCAGAGATGGAAACATAATAGAAAAACTAGACTAGAATAGAGTAAGCACAACTGTAAAACTCCAAATGAATTGTGAAATATAGAAAAATATGTATATATACAAAAATGTAAATGTCGGCCAGAGGTCCAGACTGATCCGTGTAGCGGGAACAGAATGTGAGGCCACGTGATCAGGAAGGTCTCCAGGCTGGTCCTCTGCTGGACAGCGTGGCGGTCGAGGTGTAGAGCAGAACAGAACACCGCAGGGTTTAATCCCCACCGTCCACCGCCATCCTGTGGGCGACCTTGAGCAAGATGCCCGTCCCTTAACGACCCACATCTATAATTCACCGTCAGCCCCATTGAATAAGCGCGTCTCCTAACCATCTCACCAACCAACAACAACAACAACAACAACAACACGCACCAGCGAGTGATCCAGACTCACCCCCCCCCCCGCGACCTGCGCTCTCCTCCGCAGTGTTCTCCCAGCCCATCGTGAGCAGGGCCAAGCCCGAGATGCTCAAGTCCCACTTCATCCCCACCATGGAGAAGCTGAAGAAGCGCACGGGCAAGGTGGTGGCGGAGGAGGACCACCTGCGCATGGAGGGCAAGTCGGAGGGGGACGAGGAGGACGGGACCATCCGGGATGAGTTCGCCGTGCTCTGCAGAGACCTGTACGCCCTGTACCCCCTGCTCATCCGCTACGTGGACAACAACAGGTAGGAGGGTGGAGCAGGGTGATGGGGGGGGGGGGTGACCTTGGCAACCCGGTGGGGTTTGGGTGGAGTTGGACTGGAGTTGGGTTTGAATTGTATTTTAAGCATTTAGTTGGATTGAATTTTATTGTATTTGATTGAATTAAATGTTATTGTTATATTTCATAAATTGAAGATCTATTATGAAATTAAGTATTTGTCCCAAGACCAGGCCATGAAGGTGTGTGTGGTCTCATCTTGAAGACCTCCAAACAAATCTCACTGATCTCAAAACACATTTCACCTCTGCATAAACCTTTGCCCTTTTACATTCGATCACATCCATGTGCTTCTGTCTAATTGGATCCGCGGCACGGTTGAGAGCTTGTGTTGACTGTGTGTTCCCTCAGGGCCCGGTGGTTGACCTGTCCTGACCCCGATGCAGAGGAGCTGTTCAGGATGGTTGGAGAGGTCTTCATATTCTGGTCCAAGTCTCACGTGAGTTGGCCTCGCTAGCTAGACCCTAGTTCCAGTTCAAACCTTAAGTTGAATGAAGTACCAGAGGGTCAGTGTTTTGTGGTCCAAGTGCAACATCGTCCCAGACATTGTACTGCAAACAATGCAAAACTCAGCCAAGTCAAGTCATGTTTATTTGTATAGTTTTGTGTAGATTCATCACAATTACCGAGTAACCCCCACAAGGAACTCTCCCAGTGGAGGACAGGAGGGAACACAGCCCTACCAGCTGAGGACGGGCAGACATGAAGTGTTAGGGAAAGAAACATCCTTTATAAATATTAGGGCCGATTCACAAATTTAACCAGGTTCTAAAGTAAGATTAGTGAAATTATATTTACAGACTTACAATATTCATAAAAGGGCGACAGAAACAAGTGGTGGTCGTGCTTTTTTTCCCACAACTCTCTCTTGCCCCTGTGGGATATGTTCTTGGGGCCCATGGCCCTGCGACATCTACCAGTGTGGTTTTGTCTTTATGAAACGCATGCAGAACTTCAAGCGAGAGGAGCAGAACTTTGTGGTGATGAATGAGATCAACAACATGTCGTTCCTCACCGCTGACAGCAAGAGCAAGATGAGCAAGGTGAGTCCACGCCAGATCCAAGATGGCGGAGCCACGGCTTCCCCCATTGCATTCTGGGTTTTGCCATAGACAACACATAAGTTATGATATCCTCTGCAGAGTGTCCTGCTTAAAACAAGCCATGTATGGACTTAGTATTGGCACATTTCCTATTTGTTACTCTCATCGCTCTTATACTCGTATCTTCTTGTCATCTTTGCTTGTGTTTATTGAGTCGAGACAGACTTGTATGGCTAACCTTTAGCATAGTGAGTCACCCTGCATAGTGACAGAAAGGCACTGACGCCCCTGCTCTACAGGTTCCACTGGTGTATTACCTTTATGGTGTATTATTAACCTATTCTCCTCCCAAGATGTAAATCATATACTGATTAACCTCATTTGTTACTTCCTTTTAGACGTTATGTTTTTTGTTACTGTTTGTCTTGGTTGCTCTCCATTTAAACGAAACTCCGTAGTGATTTAGTGGAGGAGGTATGTGTGTTTGTGCGTGTGTACGTATGTACGTGCAGTATGTACACATATTTGTATGTATGTGCGTATGTATGTCTGCGTGTACGTACAGTATGTATGTATGTATGTATGTGCATGAAAATGTATGTATGTATATCTGTATGTATTTATGTATGTATGTTTGTCTGTATGTCTATGTACATACACTATATGTGTCTGTATGTACGTATATTATGTATGTTTGTCTGTATGTCTATGTACATACATTATGCACGTATGTATGCATGTATGTATGTAGGTACAGTATGTACGTCTATGGACGTACTGTATGTATGTCTGTATGTACGTTCAGTATGTACGCCTGTATGTATGTTCAGTATGTACGTCTGTATGTACGTTCAGTATGTACGCCTGTATGTACGTTCAGTATGTATGTCTGTATGTACGTTCAGTATGTACGCCTGTATGTACGTTCAGTATGTATGTCTGTATGTACGTTCAGTATGTACGCCTGTATGTACGTTCAGTATGTACGCCCGTATGTACGTGCGCGTGCAGCACCATGAGCAAAGCTCCCCCTGGTGCTCCATGCTAATAGTGTCCCATGATATTCTCTCTGGTGCCGCGCCCCCCCACCCTGTGTC
>OMKI01057612.1:30912-41030 GCA_900302315.1 Phycis blennoides | reverse complement strand
TCTCACTCTCTGTCAGAGAGGAGAGCAAGGGAGGGAGAGAGGGTGAGGAAGAGTGCTAGGAGAGAGAGAGAGAGGAAAGGGGGAGGAGAAGGACTGAGTAAGAGAGAGAGAGAGAGAGAGAGAGAGAGAGAGAGAGAGAGAGAGACTTGCGGGGGAAGGATTATGCCCGCTCTAAGATTCCAGGCTAGTGAGTCAGGTGGAGAACAGAGGCTGTCAGTTAAGTCCAGAGTCTCTGTATTTATCTCTTAACTACAGAGACTTCATAGGCTGTAGGTACACCCATACACATGCACACACACATATATGTACATATGTATACACACACACACACACGTACGCATGCACGCACATACGCAGGCACGCAAACATTTGCTTTTTTTTGGTTCTCAGGCAAAACCAAACACAAATGAAAAAATAAATGTGGGTGTCTGATTATGTGTGTGTGTGTGTGTGTGTGTGTGTGTGTGTGTTTGTGGCTGTGTAATTGTATGTGTTTGCGTGCATGTGGCTGTGTAATTTTGTGTGTGTGTGCATGGATGTATGTTTGCGTGTGTGTGTGTGGTGGCTCCTTGTGTGTGTGCGAGTGCGTGTAGGATTTGTGTGTGCTCTACATACATTCACTGTGCATTTAGCACTTACTGTGCTAAAGCCTATGTGCTCCTATGTAGGCCATGTGTCCGCTAGCCCGCTAGCCCGGGGCTAGCATGTCTTCTATTATTCCATGTGTCTTTCATTGATCATAACAGAAAGAGGGATGGGGTGGGCCAGCAGTGACAGATTCTCCTTCATTCATCAGGACACACACGTCTCAAAACATCTCAATGTGTGTGTTCACAAAATGTGTTTCGTTTCTAATATTTTCTACCTGTGTGGAGAAATACTTTTTTGGTGTCTTCATATTTAAGTAAAAGCTGCAACATTTGTTGAAGCTGTTATTTCTATCACTGATAATATTTGAGTGGTACAGTTAAAATGGTGTGATAAAATACATCATTACTTGTAATTGCGTCAATAAACATTTTCTTGTTTTTTTGCATTTAACCTCTTTGGTTATTTTTATTGGATGTTGTATTTCAGATGCTGCTTTGTAGCCACGTCATCAGATGTAGCACAGATATAGTCCAGTTGGTTTGACCTATGACCCCATCCTTAAGACAAACGTTTCGTTCAAACCGTAATTATTCATACAAATCCAAAAGGAAACATAAAATAATCAAATAAGACGTGGAGATTTGGGATCTGAATGTGTGTGTGTGTTGACCTGAGGAGGATATGGCAGGGCTGGGCTGGGTCAGAACCACAGAACCACCTTGAAGGAGGAAACACAGATGGATCCAGTGGCAACAGGTCCCAGCAGAAAGGTTCTGGGTTAAAAACCCCCAGAGAATTAAAGTGTCAGTTTAATGACTTCATCCACACACATACATTACATTAATATATATTAAACCACGTGTGATTTCTTTTTAGGAACAAAGTGTCTTTCTCACCAAGCGTTTCTGTTGTAACGTCCACGAACCCGCTACCCCAGCAGCGGTGGGGTTTGTTCAACTCAAAGTGCACAACATGACATGTGTGACACTGGCTGCTTCCCAACACGCTGCCAGTTGTAAACTGGAAGCTTTGAGACATGCCGGGAGCTCTTTTTTCCCTGCTTTTTTTTAAGCTTTTGTTTAATTTCTACTTCCTGTTTTATTCTTGGCCTAATCCAAACGCAACACAGCTGTGCGGGCCGAGCGATAGAGAGACATATGGAGAGAGAGAGAGAAATATAGAGGGAGGGAGAGTGGGAGTGAAAGAGAATGAAAGAGAAAGGGGGGAGAGTGAAAGAGCGAGAGGGTGAAAAGAGGGAGAGATAGAGAGAAAATGATGGTGAGAGTGAGTTAAAGAGAGAGAGAGTGTAGGGTGGGGGTGGGGGTTCCTGTCAGGTTCAGAACAGCTCTGTAGCAGCGACCAACAGATGGAAGAGAAATGGGGTTACCAGCTTGGGCTTATCCACTCTTTGTAGGCCAAACTGACCCCCATTTAGTAATAATACCGTGTGTAAATCCCTGTTTTGGTGTTAGCTTTTTTCATTTCACAGTTGTAGTTGGTTAATGCCTCACTAGGTTCCAAATATAAATAGATAAATAGTGGAGGGAAAACACCAGTTGGGCGGCTTATATTTGATTCAAAAGCGAGAATTTTGATGGACACCACCAACAGTAGATGTAGATGTTGCGTCCACGGTGGGTGAACATACAGCCTCTGCATGACCTACATTAATGGAGCCACCGGGAAGCTGAGGTAATGGAAAGATGAAGCAGCTACATGATAAACCAATACAGTAGTAATGTCCACATCACTCACCAGCTTTCTTTGGAACCGTTTATATTCCCAATAACCATATTCTTTATAATAAACCATAAGATTGACATTACTACTATATTTACCATTTAGGAGATGCTTATATTCAGTGAACATCAGTGGATCAATACATGTCATTAATGCGCAGGGAGAGAGTTAGGGCATCTTGCATACAGGTAGAATGCAGACATTCGGGATTCGAACGCACAACCATCTGGTCGAGAGCCAAAACATATTGTATATCGTAGCGCATATATCTAACATATCTGTGTAAACAATACAGGTGGAAACTAGATTAGATGTACCACTCCAAAAATCCTAATTGATCTATATTACTCGGATCAATATTCCAGGTTTGAGTCCGGACTCCGCTGTAGTTCTTCCTGCACCAACTTGATGTGGCATCACTCCTCTCTGTCTCCTCTCTCACACCTGGCCCAACACATCCATTATTTATCCATCATCCAGCCCCCCCCCCCCCCCCTTTCTCTCTCAATCTCTCCTTTCTCCCCTTCCATCTCGTCTTCCTGCTCAGCCTGGGCCTCGCTGACTATATGGTACCCCCCCCCCCCCCCAATCTCCGTAGGCGAAGGGGGAAGTCTTTGATGTCTCCATCAATTCAAGAGACCCCAGGGGTCCGGGTCTTAATGGAGGGTTTGACGGGTGGGCGGGGGGTATGTGACTCTGGTGGGGGAAGACGTTCGCCTGCCGATTCATGTTTTATTTTAGCAGGGTGCCCCGACCCCCCCCTGCTGGCTCTGGCAGCGCCATGCTAGTTTAATCCTGTTACTCTTTGTTTTTTACATGAGGAGTTGGACATGGTTTCTGTGGCCGAGCTGCGCTGCTGGTTGCCACCCCGGGGGAGAAACAGGGAGAGACGGGGAGAGAGAGAGCAGCTCCCTTCAGGGTCTCCATTACAGGCTCCTTTGCCCATTTCATTAAAATGTCACTAAGCAGGAGATGGTGGCAGGTTGGGAGCGCAGTCAAACATGGTCACACACACTCATACAAACATATGATAATGATATAATAATGATAAAGTCCTGTCAGTGGGTCGTCGTGGCCGTGGGACATCTGCCTGTCTGTTTGGAAACAGGATGTATTGGTGTTACAGCCATACAGTGGGTGTCTTGAGTTACGGTAGTTGATGTAGAATCTGCATAAATGTATGTATAAATGTATATGGAACTGTATATGGATTGACGGAGCATTTAAAATCGGTACTGCAATCCAAATTGCCAACATTGGAGAGAAGTGTTTCCAGTCACCCCCTCCTCCACAGAAAGGAAAGGCACGCGGGTTGCCAGGTTGAGGAGCGCAACGTCATACCTTGAGACTTGCACCTGTACAGCGTACAAAGTACTGCAGGGTGAAGAACCTGCCAGTGGGTTCCATTGACCAGTGTAGCACCACAGCAGAGATGTGGCATTCTCAAGTGTTACAGAGGCCCACTCCTTCTCACCAAATATGTAACCCCTGGCTGTCAATACACTTTGTGCAGGCAACTCAAGGCCAGCATAGCTATCTGACCCTATAGCTTGCTAGCTAGTAGTACTAACTGGTTGGAAAACAATCTTCTTTGTATGATAAACATGGTGGGGGAAAAAAAGAGGACGGAGCCTCACTGTGAAATGTGTGAATATCTCAGACAGACAGAAATACGAATATCTGCACTGGTCTCCATGTGTTTTGAAGCTAAATTCTTGCCTACTGCAGTTCAACGTGGTCTCCTGCATCGGTCAAATGCCACTCCGATGTTTCCTTGTGTTTTAGCACGGCTCTGGTCCCGGAGCTTTTCCAAAAGAAGACAGGGCTTCTTCTTTCCTGGGAGTCCAGTAGCATCTCAGTTGATCCAGTTAGTTTCCTTGCTTCCATTGCTGCAGCACGCTTTGTTGGTGTGCCAATTTATTTGAGATCTGGCAACCCGGAGAATAACAGTAACAGTGAAAAAAACATTAAAGCAGTAGTAAATAGTTAATTCCTCGTTGGAGCATTCATATTGTTCATGTATAAATGCTCATTAGTAAGCTATTGATAATAAGTAATGATTCATATTAGAAAATGGCCTACAAGAAAATGTATAAAGTAGTAAGTTAATGCCTTATTTGCCATTTGTCATGTTAAATTAAAAGTATGAATTCCTAAGGCGTATTCATGTGCTTTATCAATGCTTTATAAATGTTGAATTCACAATTCCATTATTACAAGTTGGTAGTTACTTGGCTACCTAGTTTGGTTTACGGTGTAACAGAAATCCTAAATGTAAGTATTTTGCAGGCTCTCTTTTCTTATTCAGCATGATGGCCTCTCAATCAGTTCCTCTCAAGTCCCCCATGGTGACCTTTAACTGGCGCAAGCCTCAAAGTTTCCTTGGCCTGCAGTTTGTATGACGGAGTGCACTCAACAAACTGCTGCTTAAACCACATGGTCAACACCCCCAATACACATTAATGCACTTACCTAAAGCCACCTAAACAACTGCATGTTGACAATATATTTTATAATTACTATCCAATAGTTCCATTTAGCTACATGTCCTTAAGAAGCAGGTAAAGGTCTAGGTGCATCTTAAGAAGCAGGTAAAGGTCTAGGTGCACCTTAAGAAGCAGGTAAAGGTCTAGGTGCATCTTAAGAAGCAGGTAAAGGTCTAGGTGCACCTTAAGAAGCAGGTAAAGGTCTAGGTGCACTTTAAGAAGCAGGTAAAGGTCTAGGTGCATCTTAAGAAGCAGGTAAAGGTCTAGGTGCACTTTAAGAAGCAGGTAAAGGTCTAGGTGCACCTTAAGAAGCAGGTAAAGGTCTAGGTGCATCTTAAGAAGCAGGTAAAGGTCTAGGTGCACTTTAAGAAGCAGGTAAAGGTCTACGTGCATCTTGCCCGAGGATGCCTACAGGTAAGCTACAGACATCAGGGCTCAAACCCAGAACCTTTGGGCTGAGTCACCATGACCAGACTCCACTATAGGAAATGGATGCAAAAAAATGGTTGAGGCCGAGAGACGCATGCGAGTGAAACTGACCCTAAGCCCAACCTAAGCCACTAAGCGTCTGACCCTGGCTGTAGGAGTGCAGTAATGTGGCGTAATGTTCACACAAGAAGATATCTCCCCACTCAGAAGGCATCAATCCCACGCACAAGACACAGCTCAAGGCCAGTTTTCTTTAAGAAAAGACAACATTGCATACATTTATTAGGGATGGACGCCAATTCCAATACATGCACACCACTATTGTCCTCTACATGGAGTGTCCACGTTATTGCAAACACTTGTCTCCCTGCGCTTTTGTGTATTATATTTTTTTTTATTATCTTATGATAAAAAAAACATTGACAATTACATGGGGATGCCTTGTTCTGCATAATTTAAACGTATACACAGTGGGGGTGAGGGGGGGAAACATCACAGCCTCTTTATGACCCCTGACCTCCGACCACTGTCCATCCCCACCCCCCCGGCCGTCCCCCTGCAGTGACCACACGTCACATGGGACAGCCTGCCAAGAGCACGAGAAGCATTCACAGTAAAGGGGGAGGAGGGGGGAGGAGAGGGGGAGGAGGGGAGCAGTAGATGGAGGTGAATAGAAACGGGAGGAGGGACAGTGGGAGAGGAGGGGGGAGGCAAGGGGGAAGGTTAAAGATGAGGGAGGGAAAAGGGAGGTCAAAGGCGAGGTGAGGGAGGTGGGCGAGGGAGGAGAGTGGGGAGAAAAACAAAAGTGACTGCAGCACTGGCCTTGGTTGAGACAGGAGGAGCAGCAGCATAATCCTAGCACATCTTTCTTCTCCCACACGTCAACACTCCCGTCTCCTGATTGTGGGATTCTTTCCATTGTCTTTGACACAAAAAAAAAGTTCTTATATATAATGCATGTATATACGTATATACATATACATATGTATATACTTATATATAAACACGTTTCGGTTTTTTTCAGGGTTTTTGGAGCTACAGCACCTTTTCCCACTGGGTGACACGGCCGTGTCAAAAGAGAAACATTGAAAAATAAAAACAATATATTGGTCAGGATATTCATCTTTTCTTTTGATTTCCCTAAAATTGGCATTGGACATGATGATAATGTATTGCCGCAGGGGGAAGGTTAGGAAGGTCGGCTGAAAGAAAAATGGTTCTTCTCAGTTTGTATTCAAGTTTCTTTTCCTTTGTCTCTCTCTGGCGCACACCTTCCCCTTTAAAAAACTAAACAAAAACAAAACTAACTAAAGGAAAAAGTTCACACATGGGTGATCTGCGTGTGTTGCTCCTCGTCAAAAGGTTCGTTCTCAGGGTCCGAGTCCGTGGTATCAGAGTACCGGTAGTGGTCCGGCTCATTGTCACTGACGTCAGGGGTCACCGACGTAGAAGTGCTGGCGTCAGAGTTCGACGGTTCCTCAGCTGTCTTGGTGAAGTACAACTTCACCTGGAGAGAGAGAGAGAGAGAGAGAGAGAGAGAGAGCGAGAGAGAGCACAGGCCTTACTGAGGGGACTCACTGGACACACACAGGACTGGACACGTGCACACACACACCACTGGGGCACAGAACACACACACACAACGTTCCATATCTCATCGCCATTCACACGCAACTTTTATCCCCAAATGTTTAAATGATGTAAAATGTGTATTTTAATATATTTTCTTAAACCAACATAACCAGGACCAATTTGTTGTATGGGTAACCTACTTGGCAACAACTAGTTGTGATTCAGTGATATAGTGATTCAGTGATATAGTGATATAGTGATTCAGTGATATAGTGATTCAGTGATATAGTGATTCAGTGATAGTGATTCAGTGATATAGTGATATAGTGATTCAGTGATATAGTGATTCAGTGATATAGTGATTCAGTGATAGTGATTCAGTGATATAGTGATATAGTGATATAGTGATTCAGTGATATAGTGATTCAGTGATATAGTGATTCAGTGATATAGTGGGAGAATTAATTCCTACGAGCAGGACTCACAGCAGAGCCTTTCTTCAAAATGATATTACCATTAAATGAGAATTTGGCAAATACACTAAAAATAAGGATCTAGAAAACCTGCAACCTAGGCCATGGATATGGTCTGAAACTGTATTCACCGGCTGTTTGGTTTACCAGCAGTGTAGGCCTGTAGGACCGTCTCTTAACACAGCTTTAACAGCAGTGTAGGCCTGTAGGACCGTCTCTTACCACAGCTTTAACAGCAGTGTAGGCCTGTAGGACCGTCTCTTAACACAGCTTTAACAGCAGTGTAGGCCTGTAGGACCGTCTCTTAACACAGCTTTAACAGCAGTGTAGGCCTGTAGGACCGTCTCTTAACACAGCTTTAACAGCAGTGTAGGCCTGTAGGACCGTCTCTTAACACAGCTTTAACAGCAGTGTAGGCCTGTAGGACCGTCTCTTACCACAGCTTTAACAGCAGCGTAGGACTTGCTCTTATCTCGACTAACAGCAGCATAGGGCAGACTATATGTCTGGTCCCTCAGTACGTATGTTTTCAGACACAGGGGGAACACCATGTATAAAAGTAGCATATAGGAAATAACACTCTGGTTGGGTGGTCCAGCGAAGGGGCCGGGGGGAGTCTGAGATCGTTGTCTGTACAACATACAACATACAGGAGGTGTTGTCTGTACAACATACAAGGAGGTGTTGTCTGTACAACATACAGGAGGTGTTGTCTGTACAACATACAGGAGGTGTTGTCTGTACAACATACAACATACAGGAGGTGTTGCTGTACAACATACAGGAGGTGTTGTCTGTACAACATACAGGAGGTGTTGTCTGTACAACATACAGGAGGTGTTGTCTGTACAACATACAAGGAGGTGTTGTCTGTACAACATACAGGAGGTGTTGTCTGTACAACATACAGGAGGTGTTGTCTGTACAACATACAGGAGGTGTTGTCTGTACAACATACAGGAGGTGTCGTCTGTACAACATACAACATACAGGTGGTGTCGTCTGTACAACATACAGGTGTCTGTAGAACATACAACATACAGGAGGTGTCTGAACAACATACAGGAGGTGTTGTCTGTACAACATACAGGAGGTGTTGTCTGTACAACATACAACATACAGGAGGTGTTGCCTGTACAACATACAGGAGGTGTTGTCTGTACAACATACAAGGTGTTTTTGGAACAGCCTGCATTACCGCTGCAGTGTCCACACCATGGGGATCATTTGAGACTACTCTCCCGCCTCCTGTAGCACTGGCTTTAGTTTTGTTTACACCAAAACGCAACTCGTTTTCAAGTAACCACATCCATCCAACATGTAAACAATACACAACAAACACATGCTCTCCATCATCCCCTCAAAACATGCCTCTAATAAACATTTTAATGGAAAAATGTGGCATCGTCCTCTGAATACGATGTGAAGAGATGACATGTGTGTTCTAAAAGCTATACACAAATGTACAAATTAGGAAATGTGTGGAAATATTAATATATGGGGACCTTTAGAACAATCTCCCTCTGTGATACAGTAACCGTGAAACAGCGGTACACAACTGTAGCTGTGAAACAGTGGTACACAACTGTAGCTGTGAAACAGTGGTACACAACTGTAACTGTGAAACAGTGGTACACAACTGTAGCTGTGAAACAGTGGTACACAGCTGTAGCTGTGAAACAGCGGTACACAACTGTAGCTGTAACCATGAAACAGTGGTACACAACTGTAGCTGTAACCGTGAAACAGCGGTACACAACTGTAGCTGTGAAACAGCGGTACACAACTGTAACCGTGAAACAGCGGTACACAACTGTAACCGTGAAACAGCGGTACACAACTGTAACTGTGAAACAGCGGTACACAACTGTAACTGTGAAACAGCGGTACACAACTGTAACCATGAAACAGTGGTACACAACTGTAGCTGTAACCGTGAAACAGCGGTACACAACTGTAACCATGAAACAGTGGTACACAACTGTAGCTGTGAAACAGCGGTACACAACTGTAACTGTGAAACAGCGGTACACAACTGTAGCTGTAACCGTGAAACAGCGGTACACAACTGTAGCTGTAACCGTGAAACAGTGGTACACAACTGTAACTGTGAAACAGCGGTACACAACTGTAGCTGTAACCGTGAAACAGCGGTACACAACTGTAACTGTGAAACAGCGGTACACAACTGTAGCTGTAACCGTGAAACAGTGGTACACTATTGTCGATCTCATCATAAAAGTTGTTCACCATTGAAGATGTAAATGTGACAGTAGCACAGTACTGAAGATCTAAATGTGACAGTAGCACAGTACTGAAGATGTAAATGTGACAGTAGCACAGTACTGAAGATGTAAATGTGACAGTAGCACAGTACTGAAGATGTAAATGTGACAGTAGCACAGTACTGAAGATCTAAATGTGACAGTAGCACAGTACTGAAGATCTAAATGTGACAGTAGCACAGTACTGAAGATCTAAATGAGACAGTAGCACAGTACTGAAGATGTAAATGTGACAGTAGCACAGTACTGAAGATGTAAATGTGACAGAAGCACAGTACTGAAGATGTAAATGTGACAGTAGCACAGTACTGAAGATGTAAATGTGACAGAAGCACAGTACTGAAGATGTAAATGTGATAGTAGCACAGTACTGAAGATGTAAATGTGACAGTAGCACAGTACTGAAGATGTAAATGTGGCACAGTTGTACACTATTGAAGATCTAAACGTGACACAGTTGTGCACTATTGAAGATCTAATCGTGACAGTTGCACACCATTATAGGTCAGATTACAATATAGGTGTATAGCACAATTGTAACG
>OMKI01057612.1:0-12613 GCA_900302315.1 Phycis blennoides | reverse complement strand
TCCCTCTCCGTCAACGACATTTATCGGCAGCATGTCTGTGGTAACTGATGTCACATATCCGCTGGGTAATGCCCTCTGCTTTCGTGGAGTCACATACCCTTCGTCCCAACGCTGTGGTGATGGTAGGCTGAGAACCATTCGCTGCTTGTAGCATGGCTGAATGTGACACATTTAGGTGGTAATTCAACAAGGTTGTCGAGTTGTTGTACCTTAAAATACTTCCACATAGTGTGCATTTGGCGTCTTTGTCGTCATTAACCAACTTAAAGTGGCTCCAAACTGCACTCCGTCTTGCCCTCTTCATCCTATCAGTGTTCCGCTGTTGTTGTCGTCAGAGCCCTGCTTCGCTTGTGTTCCCGCGTTTGCGTCAAGTACGTCTGGCGTCAAGCGCGCCCTCACGCGGACTGGCGGGGAATTACGGGTTCAAAACGCAATTAATTGCAAGTAATTTATTTTAATCGAGTAATTTCTTATCGACAATTAATCGATAATCGATTAATTGTTTGCATCCCTAGTTGCTAGGGTTATGACCGCGTTCCAGGGGTCCTCAGCATGCTTAAATTCAAATGACAGTCACTACAGAGGGCATTATTAGTGGCAAGAGAGTCCCAGTGTTTTTCACCACATATATCGTGTTCACACACACACACAACAGAGAGAGAGCACAACAGGCGAGACCCAAGCATGATCCCCATTGTCACTTTCCATGTAACATCACTTGACTTTAAATGTTGTCATTTGCTTTGTTTGAAATTACTATTTACAACATGCGCACATGGTATCTGAAGGGGAGCACACACACACACACACACACACACACACACACACACACACACACACACACACACACACACACGGTCCTAGTTTTGCGGTGGATTGTTTCTCGTTTTCGACGTGTCGTCCATCTTCCCGAATGGTCTTCACGCTCATACAACCGAGCGTGAAGCGCACACTGATGTCCGCCGCCGAGTCGGCCTCCCGCGAGCGGCAGAACGAGCAGATGTGTTACAATAGCGCGGGCGCGGGCGCTGCCGCAGCGGTGGTGACTGTCAGTAGAGACAGATTTCTGCTTGTTTACTTGTCTGCTCAAGGTTTCTGAGAATAGGGGAAGTGAATTCAGCTGCCAGTCACAAGTATGCAAAAAAGGAAAAAACAGAACGGAAACAACGATCCTTAACTCTGAGACATTTTCTTAGAAACTACACATGCGAGCTCAAGAGATGCTAATGATTGTGCCCCGTTATAGTGCAGACACATACTAACAGTGATGTCTACCGTGCTTGGATTATCCACTATATTCTGCAACACAATCCAGTACAGATGTTCCAAAAACTACGACTTGATGATTCATAGTACGGTCACGATGCAAACACAAAAAGGTTTTGGATATAGGAATAGTTTTTAAATGTGATTTGAAGGGTTTGGCATGATGATATACCTTGATAACAGGTTGCTGCATTTTTAGGCAATCCAACTCATTATCCAGGCTGTCCTAACGCAAATTCTAAAATAGGCTTAATTAAATTAGTTTGCCGATGATACAAAACAGTTGCACTGAGATCATGTTCTACCCCGGCCATTAGGCAATGGCTGTTATTATTTCATGGTCAATATAGGATAATGTATAGTGCCAGCCTATGAAACAGCTGGTATAAAGGGGAACCATCATGGTGGCAGTACTGCTTCATACGTCATGTGGAAAAACAACTCAAAGATAAACTCGGTTCTCACCATTGACCCTTGCCATAATTGGTCAGGGCGTCATGTCCTCCATTGGTCAGATTTGGAAATAACTACGTAAAAGGGTCACACTTCTACGCAAATTCTGCAGAAAAAGGAGCTGATGTTGCAGACCGTGGCTTCTCAAGTACACGCATATGAAGCAGTACTTGAGTGTGACCGCTCGCCCGTCATGTGTGGGATGTGGACTATTAAGCGTAGAAGCAGATGGCGTGACATCTGCACGACATTTTCTTCGGTGGTACGGTGGTGCAGGACGGCCTGCCCAGCCTAAAGGTTCTGGGTTTGAGCTAATGTGCACAATTGATCCCCACCTGCTCGCTCACTCACTCACTAATTACGTGCCTGTTCAGAAAAAATGGAGAAAAAAAACCTCAAACTATACGTGGCGTTGAATAAAAGCCTCTGCTCAAGGACTACATGGTGTAGCTTGACAAATCCTGACAAGAGGCGGCAGGCTTACCTAGGCTGAGAGTTCTCCTCGTACATCCTCTCCTTGGCCTCCTTGAACAGGCTGATGGTCTGCTTGATCTTGTTGGTCAAGTTCTCAATCACCACCCGAAAGTACTCATTCTCCCCGAGGACCTCCATTTTGCCCTCGTACCGCGACAGTATGGTGCGCAGGTGCTGGTAGGTGTCCGGCAACAAGTCCAATATGTAGGGTGGGCTGTTTTTCAATGCCACCTTGGGGTTCTGGCACAGGCGGACCACCTGTTGGGGGGGAAACAAATACAAAGGGTTTTGCATTGGCATTAGAATTCACAGGCCAACGAGCCCAATTCAATGAGGGCTTTGCAATATGGACACCATATTGTGTTGTGACTCCGTGTTTGACAGACAATACAAAATGTTTGCAAGCAAA
Organism: Phycis blennoides; assembly: GCA_900302315.1. Lineage (NCBI taxonomy): Eukaryota > Metazoa > Chordata > Actinopteri > Gadiformes > Phycidae > Phycis > Phycis blennoides. Next base: position 10,011 of record OMKI01057612.1, on the reverse strand, counting down.
AGCCAGGATTAAAAGAAGTTTTAAGATGAATCATCTTAAAATGAAATTGACAATGCGTGTTTCGATTATACAGTGACATTCGTCTAAAAAGATAAAAAATGTCATGTTTCTGTCTACCAGCTTCACAAACGTGTGTACCTTTAGGCATTTGAAATTGTGAAAGAGGGACATACTACCAATAATATTTCTGAATATTATTTTTAATTTCTGTTGAGAAACATAGGGATGATATATAGCATGACTATTGCCCCCTCTAGAATACAGCCAGTTTACTGAATCTAATCATCTAAAATAGATACAACCCTTTATTGGGGTAAAACTGTTATCTATAAAAGTACTATATTGCATCGACATCCAACTGTTCCTACATTCTTGTCCAACCTCTGTGACAATAAAGGAACGTTGCATGGATTGGCAGCTAGTGAATACTTATTGTGCTCGTCTCAGACCCACGCTCAATAATACAACCACTGTAGTTGGTGAAACAAAAAGGTAATTTTCCTAATTTCTCATAAACAGTCATACTACCATTATATTTCATCAACCTCTTGAGGTTAGACGGGGATTGAAAGTGTAGGAAGCGTAGTCCGTTGAAGACATCAGGCCATCATTTTTTAACTGAGCCATAGGTCTAGTGACTATTTAGCATCGTGGTAACAAAAGATATCCTGGTGCTAACTTAGGTTAGTAGGTTGGTTAGTAGTAGGTAAGGTTAGTAGGCCGTGAGCAAGTCAGCACAGTAATAAAGTGTCGGTTGAGAGATTGCGGTGAGAGATCATTTTGGCTTTTGGTTATCACTCCAGATTGCAATAAATGTTTTAGGGAAGCAGACATGTCTGCTAACATCTCATCCTGGTTTCCATCATGACCACCAACAAAGAGAGAGAGAGAAACCGACTTTATAGGAATAATATTTGTTAACATTTTCCCTTAAATGTCTGTGGACATGAATCGAGGTTTGCGTGCAGTAAAAGCATAGCACATTAAAAAATTAGCATGACCTTGTCTTTCAAGTATTCAAAAATACACATTCATGGTGATAGAATCACCCGGGGAAACTTGATAACAATGTTGTTATTATGAGGGAAGTCTGAAGTGTCCATTTATCAAGATGGTAGAGGCTGATTAGACCAGTGGTGCTTGGGCAAGACTAGGTGTGTCAGGAAATATTTTGGGATGTAATACATAATCCTAAAATAGGTCTAGGTTACAAATTAGGTACCAATAGGTACTAAGTACCAATTATGATGATTTTCTTGATAGATAGAATAGTAATGTTTGAATGTTCCACGTAGTGCAAGTTCTTGCACAGTCTCAATATATATTTGACAAATAATGCAATTGCCCATCAGATTATTTTTAATCTGCATCCGTGTGATATTTTTCATAATCCTACCCTATAATTTTGAGTCAGTATGCCTTGAATTTCTGGTACGGATGATTTCTTGTGGTGTGCCTTAGGTTGGGACGAAGAAGGTTGGTAACCACTGGGTTAGACAATGTGATGATTAGCGAAATAGATGAAGAGGTGAGAATGGAGATGATAACAGCTGCAACCATCCACTGCTTCGGTCTTCCGTCTGAGCTAATGGGATGCCCCATTTCACTTTTATAAGAGATGGTTTCATAGTCTTCTAAATCACTTCTGGCCAATTGCATGGCATAGTTAGTTACAGTATTTATGTCTTGTGGCTTTAAACTGATGAATAGAGACTTTAATATAATGTATTCAAATAGAGGCTATTCATCTTTCAAGCATGTAGAGTGAAAGTCATAACTTGTATTTTACTTTACATTAATTTCAATTTAGAATGCAATATATATAAATTATGAAATACCTTTCGAACGGAGGAGCCTACCCTTTTAGATAAAATCACTAAGAAATTAGAAAATATATCGTGTGAGTGACTAATTAACGTATTGATGAGAAAAACATGTTAATGTTAGTTTATAATTAACGCTTAGGTTCCCATATCAGGTATGCCTACCAATTCCATTGGCTTTGCGTTGCATGTTTGTAGTCAATGACGTATCTCATAACAATATATGTTAAAAAAAAATTGCCATCATATTTTAATAGCCAATTGGTATTAAGTGGCGTTCACAAGAAGTCTTGAGTCCATGCTCTAATTATATCTGGTGTCAACAGATTCACCACTAGCGAACACAATTTCCAATAGTAAGGCCCCTGCCGTGTATTGAATTGGAGAATACAAAAGACGCAGAAGGAAACAATACAAATGCCAGTTGTAAAGGGTGCAAACGTGGCCTTAACACAAACAATCATACAAAGTGACTTAGACAAGTGCACACATTGATGCCAATAAACCCCTTCTAACGCTAAAGGTTCCTTCCAATGGATTGCCTTTATTGAGGGTTAAACAATGCCTCCTTGTTTACACTCTTATCAATACAGTGGTGATGTGTCCGTGTTTCAACGAAAGCATTTGACGCAAGTCGTGGACGTGGGTTTACCTTGTCCATTAGTTTCCAGCATTTTTCGACCATTTTCTTATCGACCACGGGAGGCTGGTGGGGCTGGAGCGGCTGCTGGTGGGGCTGAAAGGCGTCCTTCATCAGTCCAATGAGACCCGCGCCCCTCCTCGGATTCCCTGCCATGCTTTTGTCGCCTGCCGGGGGTCAGCCCCGGGGCTTCTCGTCCGTCAGCGAATGTTAATTCTGGACACGTATTTCACTCCAAGCAGTAGCGGGCTTTGCACATTCTCCGCGATGTATCCTAACGAACCATACCCCGTGGGTCTTCTGGTGCTCGAGTTCACGAATGAAGGGCTCGTTTTAGCTGGATGCGATGGATGCTAGCTAACGAGCTAATTTTTAAAAGGCTCTCTCGACTTCTTTACGCTGCGGAAGACAACCTCTCTGAAGCCATTTATTTTCGGTTCCATACGCGAATGGTCTACCAGGGTATTACGCTGGCTGCCAACACGGAAGATCGGGACCCTTAACAACAACGGCGAATGTATTGCTGTGCCATTTATCCGGTCTTCTTCTGTAGATATCTGGACTTGTCATCAACTGAGCTTTTACATTGTGACGCATGTCTCCTACGTCACAGAGTGGCGTAGATGCGAGTGCAAGACGCATTCTATGTTTTAAAAGGAATTAAAGTCTGAACAACAGAAACTTGCGATTGTCATGTCATATTCATAGTTGCTAATTACAGTTCAGTTTGCCACAAAAAATAATAACGGAATGCAGTAAAACAAAACAATGCAGGCTCAGTATAGAACACTATATAGAACCAAACAGAAATGACTCAAACAATTTCAATATTGAATGCAATTATTTACAGTATAGCTATTGTGCACGTTAGTTTAAGGGGTTTTCTGATTTATAGATAAATTAATGCATGTCCATATGATTTGATTTGATCATTTTACTACATTAAATGTAACAATGAAATTATCCTGTTTTACTATATTTTTACATCTGTGATCTACATAAACCATGTGATTAGCCCTTTGTGACATCATAAAGGGTATCATTTGCATGAGCATGTACAAACCCGTTGTTAGTAACTGTTCCTATACAGTGCTTTGTTAAATTATATGGTGTTTGTTAGATCACAAAACCACACACCAATATGTGAGATTTTAAGGCTGATTATTATTAATATAATTTTTACCTGGAGTATATTGGCAGGGCTTTGGGTATTGGACATTTTGCTAATTTTAACTTTTCTGCAATGAATGTTCATGAATCTGTCATAAAATAACAAGGTAATTTCAGGACTGGACTGCTTGTTGTAATTGCGATGAGTGAATAACTGCTCCACAAGTTTGAACAGTTTTTTTATGGTTCAAATTGCTGCAATAATTCCTTCCTTGCACATTCAACAGTTTATTGTTTATACCGTTATGAAGTTTGACCAGTGCACTTTATACATTTCCATATTACACATCAACCTGCTGTCATTTCATTGAGAGAAAGTCAAACAGACATTGGGAACAGTCTTGGCCATTGATGAGATGAAGCGAGTCAAGATGAAACGATTAGTCTCATTAGTACTGTTGGGATGAACGTTATCTTTTAGAAACAAGCCTTTATATTAAGAGTTTAACCAAACCTGTGTACATAAATAAAACGAAAAAGAGCAGAATGCATTTTGCTCGAGTGGCAGTTAAAACCTTCACGACGATAGCAGCAAGTCATCAAATGTCCACGCATGCATCGCGCAGCACAAATCTCACGGTGACGTCGGGTGGTTTGCGCGCGTCTGCAGCATACTGCACCGTGCATCGACCGCCAGCCTGCGGTCCCCTTCAGCTCGCAGCGTGGCCGAAGCTCAGAGCCACGTCCAGCAGCCCAGCGCCCACCTCCGCCCGCGCTCCCCCGGGCAGGAACTCTGCCGACAGCTCTCGGTACGTGCTGCACAGCCGCCGCGCCGCCACGTCCCTCCTGTGAATGGCGTGCTTCCATTTGTGCCGCGCCTCGCCGTACAGCACCAGCAGCGACCTGCGAGGAAGACGCACGGCCACCTGCACCTCCCGGTCACCCTCGTCATCGTCACTCCCTAGTCCGAGTTCTGGCACCCGCGCCGCCGGGAGGGACATGGTGAGCGCGCTGTCCGAGAGCATGTTGACGGTCACCAGGCGCTCCCCCCAGAGCCACGCGTCGTCCAGGTGCGGGTCGATGGAGGAGCCGCGCTCGGGGTGGTAGTCCAGGTTGCACTGCTCCACGGGCCGGAAGCCCGCCAGGACCGGCTCCCGGGCCATCCTCTCCACCAGGGCCTGGCTGACCGCCGGAAGGCCCCGGAAGTCGCCCAGACGCACCTTCCGCTTCTTGAAGTTCACCTTGGGCCCGAAGTCCTGTGATAACAGTGAATGTGGTTTAGGTTTGTTTGTTTACTTTACATTTACTTACATATTGGTATACATTATTATATTGGTATATATTGGCGATATATACACAGGCCAAAATGTGATCAATGGTATAAAAATGCACGTATGTGCATAAAAATGTATGTGCATTTATGTAGAATGAGTGGAAAACACAACCTGTTTTTTGCGTCCGGACTGGGACATGCTCCAGACATTTTTGTCCATCTCACATACAAGCACTTCCTCCTCCTCCTTAGACAGGAAGTCTTCCCAGAGGAAGACACCGGGAAAGGGGAAGGATGCCGGTTTTCCATCCTCACGTACTGCTAGTTTTAGCACGGGATCATAGCAGAAATGCAGTTTCACCTGGAAGGGCAATACATGCTTTGATGACACTGAAGGAAAAGCAGGTGGTAGGGACCATGCGTGTCCACATCTATAATAACTATATATATATATATATATATAAAATAAAGTAGAACAGTGGTAGAATAGGGACATTCAACAATCATGAGATCATAGACGTTAAACAAATGCAAACACTGTTTTTTTTTCTAACTGTGATAAGGGGCTAGACAAATGAAATTGCTTTGACTTGGTTTAATGACAAACTAATTGCAATGTCCCTGTTCTCACAGGCCACAGTCAAAGGCACAAACATCAAAATGCTTAAACCAAAATGTGATGGCTAAAGCATAAACTGTTATGATGTAGGCCTAGCAAAAGGTGCTAAATAGAGTCAATACCCACATCGTGGATAATTATTGCAAAATGTCAGAAGGAATGGTTTTTGCCTGCGCTTTGGTACTGGTACCTCCTTCTGTCTAAAGTTAAGGGATGTATATAAACCTATACCTTTGCTTCGTTCCCGTTTAATCGATTTTTCTCTTTTTCGCATAACAGACAACTTCGGATGCCTTTACAACCACATTTGTCGACATGTGCCTGTGTATCTGTCGCGGTCATTATCTTAACCATCTGTCCGTATGCTTCCGTATTTACTTAGTGCGTCATTTCCTCCCCCTGTGTCTTCTTCGTTCACAGGGAGCAGTTTAAGAGGCCATGGGTGCCACCGCGTGGTTAATGTTGAACTAATTAAGCTGTTAGTCTTCTTGATGGGCTGGCACCGTGGATGTTCGACAGGGTAGACGTGGGAGTCGCCAAGGCACCCTTTCGTGTATCTAATAATACAAATGAAACATGTCTGATAAAAAAACCTTTTAGGGACAGGCATGGAGGTTACGTCTCAGTGTTCCAACTGCAAAATAACTAAATATATGCTTGGGGACATTAGGTTTCAAACCTTACAAATTGCACAAACTGTTTGGATGTAGGTATACACGCACTTGTTTTTTGTTTTGAGTTCTAGAGTTGGGTCTATTGAGATGAGTTGACCACAATTCAACCACATAAAAATACTAAAATATCCCCTTACATAGCTATTAAATAGACTTACCACATAAGGCCCTTAGGCCTATATTTTGATATTTGTATAATTGTGTATATTTATTCATAAATGGGATCCTCGTTGAGAATCACATGAGTGCGTTGTGCACATGCACTAGTAGGCAGGCTCGTGCATGTGCACTACGCACTGCCAGCCTCACAACTCTTGCCACACAGTAGGTGGCGGTAATGTACATTTTGTTGTTTGTAGATGCCCTTTGGTTTGAAAGAAGAAGAATAAGTTCCTCCACCGGAAATACGTCACTGACTGCCCAAAGTTTTCCCGGGAGCGAGCCTGCAGCGTCGGTAAAGCTGGTACAGTTTGAATACTTATATATTTAAAATGCCAGATTCGTAGTACGTCGTTTTATACTAGTGTGGTATATGGCATACGGTGTGTTATGATTCTAGTGTATTGAAATGAGTTCGTGAAAACAGCGCAAACAACGGTCCACTTCATTCTTAATTATACCGTGATATAAAAACAACCCATGAGTGAGTGACCCATGAGTGAGTTAGAACAGAACGAGACTTAGTTTGGGTGAGCAAGTTATGTAAACCAAGTTGTGTTTTGTGCCATCGTCGTACCTTTTACTTTTTAAGATATGCGAGGTGTAACAAGGCGTTAGTGCGAAAATATTATTACAAATTAGATTACTTTTATCTATCTTTTTTAAGGTTCCGGACAGTTTTCTTTTTAACGGTGCATTGTTTGTTTGTTTGTAGGCGATATACTAAACATGCACACTAAAAATCCTTTCTTTTTATTTTAGTAAAACGATGGAGAAGATAACAGAAAAGTTTTTATTGGAGAGGGCAACTCCCAAAACCAAAGAACTGGAACAAATAAAGACCTTGAAGTAAGTGCACATTACTAATGTTTGACTAGCGTGTAGGCCTACTACCATAAGACCAATTGCTAGTATTCGTCAAAATGATTGCATTCTGGTAGACATATTGGCTGGCATGGTAACATTTCAAGTTTCAGGTTTCAAGTCCTTTATTATCAAATATGCAGCATACTGTACAATGAAATGTATTGAACCAGGCCCGTTCCAACATGGAATTTGATATCAACCGATTGAAAATCAGCAATGCACTGTCCAGTCATTGAGGCATTATTGTTTGGTATGAAACACAATGGGAATAGGAACACTATTCTTGGTAACGGAATGACCTCTCGAATTGCTCCCCTTGCTACAGTCTCTCTCGGCTAGGGCTGCAATGTAAAGACCTTCCCACGAAGCTGCTTTCCCGGCTCCAGTCGCTGGAGTCCTGGGATCTGTGTGGGAACCGGCTTCTGGAGCTGCCCCCGGGCCTGGCCCTGCCCAGCCTGCGCTCGCTCGACCTCTCTGACAACGAGATGGAGGACGTCGCCACCCTGGAATCCCTCCCCAGCCTGGAGGATCTCAAGCTGGAGGGCAACCTTTATATCACTGTGAGTCGCCGCATCAATAAAGATTCTACTATTTAATCCGGCATTTCACTATTGCCATCGATGTGCTAATGCACTGCGGTACATGCTGCGAGCAGTTTGGTTTCCTCACCGCGAAGTCCCAATGTACGCGTGTCCCTCAGGTGAGCGATGAGTACAAGGTGATGGTGCTCCTGCCCAAGCTGAAGATGTACAACGGCAAGGACATCAGCAGCAAGGCCGAGCACCTCCGCCACACCAACAGCAGGATCCTCAGCACCAAGGTACCACCACGCCACCAACCCGTACTCATGCATTCTGCCAGAATAGTATTCACTTGTAGTGTAAGGCCCTAGAGGCGCCATCAAAATTGTAATGTCCTGCTTTTGGTGTAACAGGTTGCTGCCCTCTGGGACAGTAAATTTGCCCAACGGGACACAAACATCCAGGAGAAATTGGCTTTACTGGAGAGAAGATTTGTGACCATGGCTCAATGTAGCATCCAGTTCGGACCAAACTCCACCAAGGACTACACGCAATGGAGGGTGAGTCGAGATCTTTACTTTTTACACTTTGTTTTTCACTGGTATGTCATTTGACGAAGGACAATAGGTAGGTTGATATACGTCAGTAGATGCACTAAGACACATCATCAGTGATGGGTCATTGGGTGTTTCGGGTCTTTCAACATCATACACCCTTACCCAGGTGACCCAGCCGGGATTGATCAAGTCCCGACTTGTGTCTAAGTAGCATGTACCCACGGATCACCCCTCTTGATCCACAACCATCTAGAGGCCTTCTCAGCTGCCTCTGTGATGGTGTTGATGGCCTTTCTCTGGTGTGCGCCTGTGATTCCAAGCAGGCTGAATGCTTTGCAGAGAGATCGCGCTGCAAAGCCTCTACAGCCCACCTCTATTGGCACACACTGGGCACGCCACCCCCGTCTGCGACACTCCTCCACTAAGTCGGCATACTTACCACGCTTCCTCACATTGGCCTCTTCCATGCGCTCCTCCCAGGGAACTGTCAGCTCCAGTAGGACCACCTGTTTTATTAAATCTGAGAACAGAACTATGTCTGGTCTCAGGGTGGTTTCCGTGATGTGCTCTGGAAATCTGAGCTGCTTCCCTAGGTCGGCCTTCATCTGCCAGTCTGGTGCGGTTCCAAGGAGTCCCACTGCCCCTCCTAGGCTGGGGCTTAGGCTTCTCCCCTGCTCGGACAAAAGCAAGCAAAGCGAGCAAAGGCTTGTTCTGGGTGATGCAGGTGAAGATGGTTTCTGCTATCGCCTTCAGCACCTGGTGGTGACGCCAAGTATAGCGTCCTTCTCCCAGGGCTTTTGGGCAACAACTGAGAATATGCTCTAGCCTTCCTCCTCTGAGGCACAAGGGACATGATGATGTGTCAACCTTGCCACAACAGAAGAAAATTTGCAATCCATCAAAAATGTTTGAGAAATTGAGAAAAGGAATTGCCAATGCTGTTCTAACAATAGATAGTTAATGAATGAGCCAAGTAAACCACTTCAAGTGGACATCAGAGTACCATGATCTACCACCTGTGATTGTTTTTTAAATACAGAAATCTTTTTTAGAGGACAGCAGAAACTTCACTGGTTTTCTTACTTTTTTAGACTTTTTTACATTTATATGCAGCCAACCAGCAGATCAGTATGAAAACAAAAGGTGATTTGAATGCTTGGCTTTGGGCTTCTTAATAATGGCTACCTAATATCAATTGACTTCCTTTCTAGGTGGGGATATTGGCCAAGGAGTACCTGCACTCTCTGGTTCAGCGGAACCAGGAAGGAGACAAGAGTCAAGAACCAACAAACGAAAAGGAGAACAATGTAGGACTTTTAATATTGGTCTATATTGGTCTAATATTGGTCTCTTATCTGTTGAGATTAATAAACACTATCAAACGAAAGCTATTAAGATGCTGTGGCTACTTTTGCAGCTGTCAGTTGTGAGTTGTTTGAGTTAATCTAATCTAGTCAATGCACATTGGCTATGATTATGGTGAAACTATGGTGAATACCTAAGCAGTCATCCACCCTGAACCAATTTATTTTAGTTTTCCGTGGCACATCTCGGCTTGTTTATGTAATTATAAATTCAATGGTCTCTATGGTTTATTCATATACCGTATCCAGGTATAAAATCGGCTGTTCATATAGATGATCGTGATCTATCATTATGTATTTCTGTTAGGCGATTGCCTCGCCGGTCAAGAGGAAGCAGGCTCCGGCGCACCAGGCCCTCCAGCTGACCCCTCGCAAAAGAGCTCGAGGAGACGCCTGCGCCTCCC
>OMKI01057604.1:5532-20334 GCA_900302315.1 Phycis blennoides | reverse complement strand
GCTCAGAGATGCTTGAGATGAGCAAATTGAGATTACTCACCAAAAGGATATTCAGATCCCTTTCATTGTTGATAGTTGATTCATTGTTGTTAACTTGAATCAATCAAATGTGTTTATGATTCATTAAAATCATTTTCATAGATCAGAGGGTTTCAGTTAAGTGCCCCCCAACACACATTTCTCTGTTAAAATAATGTCAAAATATAGTCAACTGCAAAATATGGAGTTGCTACAATAAGGGTTTGACTTTTTATTTTTATTTTTACACTGTGTATGTACATATGTGCTTAAGTCCCCAAATGGTTTTAACAATTTGACTACTTTAAAACCTCCTACAGGGATCTTGCAAATATCTCAGCAATTGCCAGCACCACTAGCAGAGTTCCAATAACTACAACCACAAAACATCCTTGGTGAAGTTTGATAAGGACTACTGACACTATTATTAACAGTCCCAGACTTGCTGACTCTGATGAGAGCAAGAAGTGTTCTCCCTGTTTCCTTGGTATGAGTTTACAATTTAAGTCACTTTTAGGTGTGTTAGTGCTCTGTAGCTTGTAAACTACTGCACACGTCTGTTTCTCTTTGGCCAAGATGTTGGTGACTTTGAAAACCTCATATGGCGGAATTAATACCTGTCCATTCTCATGAATGGCTGAGTAATACGAGATGTCGGCACCAAAACATGTGTATATTTCGAAGCAAGAAACTTTACCAGTGGAGAGATACGATATTTTTCTGGAAGCAGCCAAAGTGAAGGTGCCTAGTCTGATTTCTTCATTAATGACCCCCCGAGGGAAGTGTTTGTTTGTGTTGAGATAGGTGGTCCTGCACCCCGTTTTGTTTCCTCTCAGAATCTGAATTGCATCGGTCAGGTAGAAGTACAAGTAATGGAACCTGAATCCATATGTGCTGTATCCTTGCTTTAAAGCTTTCACCTTTCGGTCAAAGCTTTCTCGAAGGCTTTCGAGATTCCTGAATGTGTACATATATAAGACCTTAGCGTGGTCATCTGATAGATGCGTGTGGGCAGGTCTTTTTGCTTGCCTTTCGATGATTGCCCAGGAATTGCTAAATTGTTCATTTGCGTGCCACTCAAACACACCAATCTTGTGAATAACAGCTGCCGTTTCTGATCTGCACCCAGCAAACATGTCATCAATGGACTCATTCTCCATGTCCAGAGGGATAATAACATCTGTCCTTGACTGGTTGCCAGCAAAAAGAGCACATGGGTTGGGTTAATATATGTAAACTTTAACCTAAAAATAACATAAGTGTTGTGTGCAAGTATTGAGTGTTTCCTCACCTCAAGTGGTTTCTCGTGCCACCAGACAATCAGAAATGGGTCACAGAACAGCACTGCGGCCAGTAGCAGCAACGTCCAAAGTGCTGCACAGTTCAGCAGTGATGGCTTCCGACACAGTTGTCTCCACCAACACAGCTGTCTCCACCCACACTTCATATCTGACAAATATAACACATATTTCAACTTATTAGCCTAAACAAATTGTCCCAGGTGGTAAAAAACACATTCAGTCATTTCTGACCAAAGCTACTTCTCACTTCTCTGGGCTCTCCCAAGATGAACCTTGGATAGTAATCAATCAAATGTACATAGAGAAACTCAATGTTGTTTTTTGAAATAACATAGTTGAAGTGCGGTGGAAATCGTCATTTAATGTTTGCTGCTTTTGGGCATCGACTGCTGAATGTGGTCGCTGGGATCTGGGCCTTCGTACTCTGTAGGATATCAGAGAAGCCAGCGGCTCCAAACCCCCCCCCCCCCCCCCCCCCCCCCTGGTACTGGGGGCAGCAGTAGCTCAGTGGGTAGAGCGGGTCCACTAACCGGAGGGTTGGCAGTTCAATCCCCACCTCCAACTGTCCACATGTCGAACCCCACAAATGTACGACAAATGTACTGATTGTTGCTAAATGCCCTAAAATGTAAATGTAAATGGTACTGCACATACCTGTACTTACCTGTCATTCATTGGTGTCAAGTAACTTGCAAGGGCTATATTGTGTCATATCAGTATCAATGACCAACAGACAGTTGATGAGATTGTCAATATGATTCATGTTGACACTTTGCCTTTGGGAGAGTAAAAAGGTTTGGAACCCCACCAGCCTACCAATAACATAATCATTAAAGCTGCACTGGATAGAATCTGTGTCTAATGCGCATATAAGCTGTCTGCTTATATGCATAGGTATAGGCTGCAGACCTCAACGTTTGTAATGCTTCATTATGGTGGAAATAGCTGTAAATTAAATTAAAATTCTCTCAACATCAAGAGAACATAATAAAAAGTGGTCTAAAACTAAAAAGTCTAGTGTGTGGTATTTAGCAGCAACTAGGGGTGATATTGCAGATTGCAACCCCCCCCTCCACCCCGCCCTTTCGACGTTACACTTGGATTAAAAAGTGAAACATCATTATGATTGAATCCTCTAAATACAAAGGATATTTTGCTGAAAGGACAGAGAGTCTGCACATGAGGCACGTCTGTGAGACGTGCCTCTTGAGATTTCTTGAGATTTCTTTGGTACATAGTATAACGCCATGGCGTGGGGCACGTTTGTAGCCCAAGGGAAGTTTGGAAGCCATGATGTCACATCGCTTCACCCAGGGGATGTGCCTGATCTGTCGGTTCAGATCTGTCATTTGTTTGGCTCCTGAAAGGTTGATTCTGCAGCTCAAATGTTCTACAGCAGTTATAGCAGTATTCAGAGTGCCCAGGCGCCTTCCACTTCCAAATCTATGCGGCGGTTTGGCTTTTTCTACTGTTAAAGTCTATGCAGTGTCGGCTGGCCACATAGGTGTGGCCAGCACCCACCACCACCTCTGATGGTCAACGGTTTTTTTTGTCATCCCCTCGTCAAGAGATTCTTGATCATTAATGACCTTCCAGCTATTTTGAGTGGGTTATCCAGGGACCCTTTTGAGCCTCTGTCTCAAGCCGCTTTGCATGCTCTATTTTTAAGACAGCACTTCTACTGGCCTTGGTTTCTGCCAAACTCCCCAGTGAGTTGGTAGCTCTGTCTGTCAGCCCAAACTGCTTGTTACTCATCAAGGACGGCTCTTTTGTACTGCTTAGACCAAATCATGCATTCCTCGCTAAGAAATTATTTTCGGTCAAGGGATATTGTGCTCATGGGTCAGAGGCAGAGCTGCATCTTTTGTGCCCGGTGTGGGAATTGGCAATGTACGTGCAACGCTGGGTGGAGTTCAGGTCCGCACAACTGCTGGGTGTTAGAGCGATGCTGCCAAGGACTGTGCATTCTCTCGGCAGTGTTTGTCTCGCAGGTTACGTGAGGGTGTTTGCTTAATCTACACCCGACAGGGCTTAGCTTTACTGCTGGGTGTTAGAGCTCTACAGGGGGTGTAGCGTTAGCTCCCTGCTGTCACCAAGTGGTGTCCCAGGATTATGCTGGAATAAAGAGTGTCATGTTCATATGTTCATTAGCTGTGGTAACGGACTGTAACTGGTGAATATCTTGTCGTCTAGCCACAAGTGATGATGTGCTGTTCAGTATATCATCCCAGTCTCTCGCACAAGCGGCCTCTTCCTTCCCACCTCTTGTTAACTGCGGACGTCAGAGGAGCCTTGCACCATTCAGCATTTCCTTTTTCATGGATTCTTTGAAAATGCACCAGGACTTGGGTCCAGCGGGGGGACATTTATCAGGCTCTGCTCACAGCTCCACCATTGCCCACAAGGCAAAGCCTATACGGCATAGCCTACATGAAATAGAACGACTAGTTCTATGATTGTAGGTGTAGCCGTAGAGTTTCAGCACCTGCTGTATCCTGCATTGCTGAAAGAATAGTCTGGCAGAAGAGTGCTGCTGTACTCCACACTATACACACAGTGCCGTGGGAAGTGCCGGCATGGGACAATTCAATAAGGCGAAGCCTAGACAGCTATGCCTCCAACCGTAGAACTAGAGTTATTATAACATTGTTTTTTTCACATATGAAAGGCGAAATAAATTATTTGATTGTCCAGTTTTATCCATGAACTATTGTGTGACCAGCAGCACTGACCTATAATGGCAACATTTTCCAGAATCACAACAGAAAATCAAACCACCTACTCAGGTCAGAACCAAAAGTTGGTGAATCAGTGTCTCAACAACAGTGCATGGCAAAGGCTTTTGGCTATTTAATGATACATACAGAGATGGAGCAAAAATATATTGAAATGTATCTGGATACAAAATATGCATATATCCTCAATTAATGTATCCAAATAAATGATACATTCCTTGTGTGAGCAAATACACTTAATTTAGATATACATATAATATAATACATATAATACATACAATTATTTCAGTGTATTAAGTATTAAGTGTATTTAGGCCAAGTTTTATTGGATTTTTTGTTGGAGGCCCCAGATTAAGATCTGGCCCAAATGAAATTTTTGGCATCCAGTAGCACACATATATCACACGCATAGAAGGAGCCTACATAAAAATAGAATAAAATAAGAATAAAATTGAATAAAATTGGCCCTGGAAATTTTATATATATATACATATATAGATGTATTTATATCCTGCTCCAAAACTTTGCAACATAACAGTGGTGAGCGGTGACTTTTTGACACCAGGTACGTTGATGTGAAAACCTGCTGTGTCACATGTTTTAAATCCCCGCCCCCCCCCCCCAGCCCCCCGCCCCCAGCCCCAATCGGCATCATTTCTGTAGTCATTGTCTTTAGAAAATGACATAATCGGAAGAAATACAACAACTGTTGTAATGTTTTAAAACAAATAATCTTTGTTACGAAAATCAAAACATTGAAAAGGAATGCTGCATGAGCCACTTTCACAGGTTATATATGTTGACAGGTTAAATATGTTCACAGGTTATATGTAAAGTGACCTACTAATCTGTACAATTACTAGTAAACAATTTTCTAATTTTCTTGACGAGTACTTGTTTACTGCTTATGTTTGCACCCCTACCGGTACATAAAAGTAGCAGATCCTTAAGTAGTGTTATGAGCAATGTCCTGTGTCTGCCTTCTGTCTTGTACTGTTAGTATGTTTGTGCTTCCATCAGAGCTCTCTTGAAAATGAGGTGCACAACCTAAGTGAGACTTAGAGAATAGAATAAAAAAGGCAAAATAGAGTGTGAAATTAGTGTTTAAAAAACAAACATGTCTTACCTCTGCATTGCCGAGTACATTCATCAGGAGGTCCAACAGCCGTCCTGGAGAGGCATGGGACTGTGTCTCACCTGAGGCTCAGTGGTTACAACACAATCACATATACACGAATTACTGGTACAACAGGCTGCATACCAAGAGCCCTTCCTTAACTTTAGCATTTGTCTCTGGATGGTGAAGTAATCGGCTCATTTAGCTTGAATCATTTCCCTTTCCCTTCCTATCTCCCAGAGTTGGCTGTTTATATTGAATCTGCCAATACATTGAAATAACATGCATTTGATGTTATAACTTAGTCACTTCAATATGAAGAACGTAAAAATCTGCAGGTTTTCAGATATAACTGGTTGGACCAAACTGGTTCATCCAGTTAGGTCAAGGGAAGTGTTCTGTGATCAACAGCTTCTTAACAATGGGGAATAATCACTGAGACTGGTCTATTCTTAACAGACCATAATCTCACAACAAACCTGAAACCTAAACTAAAACTCAAAAATGAATTGATTTGATTGTAATGCTGCACTGATGTGTTAAAGACGGCTCCATTCTTCCACACTACTGCCAACAGGTTCTTGCCATCTGGTGACGAAGTCACAGGTCGGCTAAATCAGTTTTGAAGGTTTGAAAACACACTCTATTGTTGCTTCCAAATACTTGACTGGCAGCCTTCCTTTGCATGTACTACGACTCGACAGTTGATTATTTTGTTAAGCACGTTGGTCACACCCTCTTCATTATTCCCAGGATTCCCAGCTGGAGAGAATAGAATAGAAGTGGTAAATATCATTGCATTGTAATTACTCATGTTTGCTGTGTGTGTAGACTACACCAACATTGTAAGTAGTAACTGGCAATTGAAAAATGTAAAGAAAAATACTTCCCACACAATGAAATGACAACTTCCTGTTTGCTACTGCTGTCTTCTCATCTAAACCCTTCTCATGTAAACCCTTCTCATGTAAACCCTTCTCTTCTAAACCCTTCTCATGTAAACCCTTCTCTTCTAAACCCTACTCATCTGAACCCTTCTCATCTGAACCCTTCTCATCTGAACCCCGCTCTGTGCAAGGTGGTTGACTGGCCACAGTGCCTGTGGCTGGGCTGTGTTCTCTCTTCAAGTGGCAGGAGTCCAAAGTTGCCCTTCGCTAATGTAAGACCAGGGGGTTGCAGCCAAGGCTGGTTTCTGAGCGCATACTGAGGTTGTCACATCAATAGCACCATGTTGTGTTTCTACATGCACGGTTCTGCTTAAATCTGAATAAACCTGGTTTAGTTAAAAAATAAACCTATCTCTTATAGGGTCTCTTATAGGGTTATCCTATCTCTCCTTCCAGAAAACCATGAAGTGGCAATTCACTTCATGAGAATACAGAACTTGTGATTCATGTTTCAGTGGGCAACAAAGCAGTTGTGTCTGCTCAATCTCAGAAACCACGGGCTATTCCACTGCGGAAAATTAATATCCAGGCCAAGACTTCTATTTCCAGTCCTTGTTTACGGAGACTTCCGACGCAAGATTGGAGTTGGAGATGATAGACAACGTCTACAACTTCATTGTTTCACGAGGAGCCAGCATACACTTTTTTCTGATATTCTTATTTGCAGCCTAGTCAAACGTTTCTTCACAGGATACACAAACAGCATTATTTTTTTTATGTGTTTCGGGTTCAGACAGCATTTCGGCTGGTCTCTATCAACAGATATCAAAGACTAGCGGAATCGCCGTCAAACGATAGCCGATGGGTTTCGAGATTGTTGTTCTCCACACAAGTTTAACAGCATCCAACCAAAAGATGCTCAAATGTCATTGGTCAATACCTGGACTACAAATGGACTACAAAATTATGGAAACAAGAACGCTTCCAAAATCCAAATCTTGTCCCATTGACTACAGATTATGCATTCATAGGCAGATATGTTGTATACTAGCAATGGTTAATCTAGCAATTGAAATGCTTGAAACTTATTCTGGTGGCTTTCTTACTGTATTAGCAGCAATGAAATGTTTCACCTTCTTATGACAAATGTAATCTTTGTAAGTCGCTTTGGATAAAAGCGCCTGCTAAATGCCCTAAATGTAAATGTAATATGTTTATATAGATTGTCTGCTTGACTTGCTGTGTATAATACATTTCATGTAGGTAACTCCGTGCTGGTCTCGGCTCTGTGATTTTCACTTTGTCTCAAGAAACTTATGAACTGAGAGAAATTCAGTTGTACTCTACTGTCCTCGTCTCTATGGTCCACTACTGTTTCCTCTGTCCTTTCATAGACCCGTATAGACACAGCATCGGTCGATAAAGGATACCGCAGAGTTGTTTTTGTTTATTTCCGAGTATTAAAGCATCAAGCCATTGTATAGGCCAAGCAGCATACTTTGAATTGCAGCAGTGGGAAACGAACAGAAATGCCCATATCCTGTTGTGTTTGGGGATGCTGAGGCACAATAAATTGCCTTTTTTCGTGGTTTCCAGCTCAAAAGAGCAAAGGGCAGCTTCAGCTACAGCCAGTGAACAGACTGTAACTAACTGGCAGAAGTGCCAGATACGTTTTGTAATTTTATTCAAAGTGTTTAAACATTTTTTAAATCTATTGAATACACTCATTAAATGCATTCATCATTGAACCCAATGACAACATAACCTAAACTGAAGGGTTTACAAAGATAATGGTTCCTCATCTCAAGGCATAAACACAATAAGCCATAAGGAGCTATGGCTTAACATTCACAAACAAAAATAAGTTCAACTAAAAAAGCAAGTTATCACCACACATTTTTCTTGTAATTCGACTGCTGTTAATACCAGTAATGCAAGTGGAGAAGCAGCTGTAACAAAAAAGCCAGTGTCAATAAAATGAGGAAGATGGGAACCTACTACCATTCATGACAGACCATTAAAACCAGAAATACGAATGAGGCTTGTTAGATTGTTCTTCTGGACTCCACAGGGCCCAATGGTTATGTTGTTCACGGCCCCTGTCAAAAGAGTGATTAAACTAAAGCAAAATATGTCATATCAATGAGCACAAAGCTCACCTCAGCGAAAGAATGATTAAATGTTTTATGGTACATGTTGATTGTGGTGATTTTTAAAAATTCGTAGGTCAGCTCGTCTCGTCTTCCCACTCAGCCGTGTGCAGTTTTGGCAGAAGCAGCCGATGCTTCATGGAAACATGCCTGGCTGCAGCCATGCAGCTGAGTGGGGCCATGCACTTTGCAGGCGGTATGGCTGTAAGAACGCTGAGATTGTTTGCACTTCAATGCATCAGTGGCAGCATCTATTTCCACCACACCATCAGGACTCATCCTCTTTGGGGACTGCTGTTCAGACATAGCATTCTGATGGAAACAAATTAGATCCATGATGCCCTGATTTTACTGTAGTTCTGTACTTATACTAACTAAATACTCTGTATTTAATTTAATTGAACAGTTTTCTTTGATTTTCCATCCATGTTGGAACGGGCCTCGTCCAATACATTTCATTGTACTATAAGTGATGCTGCACATTTGACAATAAAGGACTTTACAAATCACATTTAATGCAATTCATACGTCTACTTTCCCTGCCAATAACACCTTATTAAAACTGATTCTTCTGACCCCCCCGTAGGTCAGACTCTCCTGGTCATTGTGCCAAATATGGCTCATACTCTCTGGTGGACAGAGAGTTTTTAGACAGGGTTTTAGACTTTCATCTTGTCCAGGTCAGCCCAGTATACACATTTTCAATATTCATAAGCTGTGCTTCTGTGCAATGCAAGGCCAGCGAGGAGTAATTAAATGATGTTCTAGAATTATGAGTTCAGAGGTGCCAAGCAGCACCTGGTGTGAAACAGAGGATCTGAAGGCCCCGCATCACGTCCAGAGCACCACGGGTGTGGCTGTCTTACAATATTTACATTTACATTTACATTTAGGGCATTTGGCAGACGCTTTTATCCAAAGCGACTTACAAAGAGTACATTTGTCATAAGAAGGTACAACATTTCATTGCAGCTAATACAGTAAGAAAGTCACCAGAACAAGTTTCAAGCATTTCAATTGCTAGATTAACCATTGCCAGTATACAACATCTCTGACTAAGTGCCAAGTTACCAAGTGCTATCAAAGTGCTAACTTACAAAGCGCAGTTAAAGTGCCAAGACGTACAACAAACAAGTGCATGAGGGTAAGGTTATGCAGGGTTCAGATGAACTCTGAACAAGTGGGTATTGAGTCTCTTCCGGAAGATGGGGAGTGACTCTGCAATATCTTGCAGTTACAGTTTAATGCAGGGCATCGTGAGGCAGGCAACTGCAGCATGTGTGCAAAACATTTGGGCAGCGTTTAAAATGCATGCCTGGTAAATTAGCCTCTGCATCTCACTCTACTGGCTCTCTGCGGCTGCCTGCGTCAACTTAACCCTTGATGCTGCCATTCAATGTCGTCTCTTGATCTGTCCCTGTCATTCGGTCCTAGCCGCCCTCTGAGGGTCAACAAATGAACGGTATCTCTGGCACTGCCTCCAGTGTGTTGCATGATTTTGACTTTACTTTTGTTCTACGTCTCCCACCTGTCCTGAACACACTGGTATTTGAGGTATGTTGTAATGCATGTGGTAAGTGTGCGTAACGTGTAAGTGGCTCTGCACAAATGTGTCTGCTGAATGTACCAGATAAGAGGGTCGTCTTCCCATTCAGGAAGGATCAGTCCCCTCACTGCCGGGTTATCTCAAATCCCTTGGTTTATGGCTACCATGGCAACTCCTTGCGCTTAATTATCCTGTTCAAATCTTACCTTCTCCAGAAAATGATTACCTCCACTAGAAAGCTTATGTATGTGTCACCTCCCTCTGGAAAGTGTCCCCTTACTGCAGTGATGACTCGAAAGGGACACGGTGCCTCCCAGGACTCCATAGGCCCAACGGACAGCCTGCCTGGAGGCGATGTAGCGGTATTTCTTAGGGATAAGGAAACATAGTTATTCAAGAATCAAACTTGTATTAGCTTTGTAATGTTACTGATCTGGTCAGTGTCATCTTACTCATGTGTAGGGATATTGAGTGGACCATGGTTCTGCTGGACCTTCCTGTAATATGGAGTCCAAATGGATTGAGACCGCAAGCTTCAAATCCTTGGTGTTGTGTCGGACAGGAAATGTCTGGCCTGGGATTGGCAGCACAAGCATCTGAGAACTAATTTACAATCTAGAACATCTTATCATGAACATCCATAACCAACTCAATTCCATTCCTTTCAATTCCTTATTTGGCAAGGAAACATATTGCTAAATTACGTTGATTTACTACATTAGGGGGCAGCATCAACAAGGCTTAGCTTAAGTATATCACTTTGAGATAGCCAGTAACTTTATTAACCCCACGTTTGACCCATCACACCACATATTATTATGGTCATCCCATTTAAAGTATTTCTGTCAAAAGTAAATATGTTCATAACCTACTTTCAGAGGTTGCAATGGACATTTTGGTGATATTGTTTGGATTGAAAAGTTAGTTTCAACTCGTTGGGGATATTGTATGGAATAAAAAGTTAGTTTCAACTCGGACTAACCAAACTGTTTCACAAGGCAACAAAAGAACATACATGTAGATCCAGTCAAATGCCTGTGTATTGTTGCATAATATATATAACCTAATATAATTGTATAACTGTGAAACAGTACAATATTAACACCATCAGAAGACATTTTTCTTTTTTAAAGAGAGAAAATTATAATTTTTTACATTATCATTAGTCAAAGGCAGGAATAGGAATTGTTTGGCCAAACATAGTTTTTGGGCTTTGGCCAACCATAGTCTCGACTCTCTCAGTCTCTCAGTCATAGATTCTCTGCATACCTAAGAGAAAATACATCTGAAATACGAGGATGTCGGGGAATGCGAGAAGGGTAGGGCATGCTCGTACGATTTGAGCACAAATGTGGGCTTACCGGTGGTTCTTGCATGAGGCCAAATGAAGTGAAATGTGGAAAGCCGTGTGGCTTTCACACTATGGGTAGCCTAGAACTCCTTACTTAGCCATGGGCTAAGAAAGTGTTCACACTTTTTAACCGACTTTAGCCTTGGCCTTGCTGGCTCTGCACTAGAGCAGAGTTAGTAGTTTCGGGGCTAGCTCCAGAAGACACTAAACACATGGCACCAGTGCGAATCAGGACAAGGAGCCAG
This sequence comes from Phycis blennoides, assembly GCA_900302315.1. NCBI lineage: Eukaryota > Metazoa > Chordata > Actinopteri > Gadiformes > Phycidae > Phycis > Phycis blennoides. The sequence goes on along the minus strand of OMKI01057604.1, from coordinate 8,984 downwards.
AAGGTTTGCAGCCTGGGGCTTGAGAACATCTGTGTGAACACTTAGCCCTGGTCCAGCAGAAATGGGTGTGACCATGAGTCAAGTAAACACTGGGCATCTTATCCTGCGGCGAAGCAGTGAACAGCGTGAAAGCCCCTAATGTGCATCACCAATAATTTACAACACTAACAACCTTATTCTCTTTTAAAGACCACCGTGTTCCTTGACCAGCCCACTCGATCCTCCAAACATATCCCAACTTAATAAAAGCTGATTGACTCCTGAGTGAAGTCGCGTGGCTTGTTAGTGCAGTGCAGCATCTCTGGAAGAGATTGTTGTAAAGGACTCTCCTCCTGGACACCTCGTTATGACGCCTTCATCATGATGACATTTTCAGTGAGGAGTTGAGCGTGGTCCAGGAGCCCCTGGGGGCCACCAGAGTGTGTGATAATGTGTCAGAATTGTGGGTATAAGATAATTAATCTCAATAAAAGCACCTCTCCTGAGGACAGGAAAAAAAATTAGGAGAGTGCATCATCCCTGTAATATTCCAGGCTGGCTGAGATCACAATCAATTATTGATTGAGGAGGTAATTAGCTTCTTTAATTAGCTGTGAGATGTTAAAGGTAGATGATCTTGCTTTAAGGAGGCCGTCCACTTTACTGTGTGTGTGTGGATGCCTGCTTGTATGTGGTGCATGTGTGTGTGTGTGGCTGCATGCATGTGTGTCCACTAAGTGCATAAATCCTTTTCTTCTAGATGGCAGGTAAACCTTTCACTTTGGTTAAGGAGTTAACAAAATTATAATCTGGCAATCACGGTGTGGGTAATACTGCATTATATTCAGAGATTCATCGAAAGTGATGATTTAAAAAGCGGAAGACTGGAGAAGTGGAAATCTTTTAAATTCTTTGAAAAATGACGTTATTTTGGCCAACCTCTCTGCCTCAACAGTTTTAAACTGATGACTTCCGTGTGTAGTTGTCTTTATAAACACAGGGTGGCAGTGTACGACCAGCAATCCATAGGCGTCTCTCAGTCTCCTTCCAGGCATCTATCTGCCCTCTATTGCATGTAGCCTCTTTATCTTTTAATTTGAACCAAACACATATTCATCAAGCATTCACAATAGCAATCGTATTTTTCAATTACAAAACTAAGACCAAACTAATACCATTGCTTGGATAATAGTTAATCAAACACAGAAGGCAGAACTATTGATCTACTGTACAAATGAAGCCATACATTTCATCCATATAGTGGATTTAGAAGATGAAAAGCAACCTTTTCCAAAACTGCAAGTAGCCAAAAAATAATTCACTGCTCGCCAAACAGGCCTAGCAAGTATACCAGGACAAGCACCATCCACTTATTCTACTGAACAAGAACTACAAAATGTCTGTACGGTAGCACAACTCAACAGGATAAATCCTCAGAAATGCATCCCAAGCAGCAGCATTCAGCGATCAAAAATACGTTTTTGTAGTCACTAGGCCCGTTTAGAAGTTGCCGTCGAAAAAAGACGAAGTCATGCAGTCCCTTTCAGAACACTGCACAACACCGGAGCAATGAGCCTGGCTGTCGGGGAGCCCTGTATTTAACAGAGACACCTCCACCACCTGCTGCTCATTGTCCTCAGAGGCTGCTTTCCCCTACTCCCTGGAGCACTGTGTGTCAACATTACCCAGCCCTGCCGTCCTGTACGGCCCAACAACCACAGCACACCAACACACACAGCACAGCCGGCTGAGGGCTCCACTGATTGCCAAGGTTCCTTCCACGTTCCAAGGGTTTACTCTGGGCAGTTTGAGGGTTGTCTTGTTAGGATGCGCTTAAAATGAGTCCATCTCACGCTCGGGTTGTTGACCACTATAGCCAGAGTGCTGAGGCTGAGTTTAATTGCATTTATCCAGTGTACCGAAAAAAACTAATTATGCTCTTATCACTATCTACGAGCTGTGTACGTCAGGTACCAGTTCCCGTTCAACAATGACATTGACAAGAAGTTTGAAGTTTTTTGACGCTGCAATGTCTGACACGTGGAACAGCACTTCTACTTCTGAACTGAAGCTGCTGCAGCGGTTTTGCCTGAAGCGTCTGGGATGTTCTAGAAGTCCGGCCGTCATGAGTGCTGGAATCAGGACTGGGAGGCAACTGGTGTCTTGGTGACCCGTGTGCTTGTCGGCCTCTATGTTGCTTGACACATGGGCACTATGGACGCAAGACATAGGACTACAGTTTCCCAAACCCTCACTGACCCTGAACCCTGCTACTCGTCATGTCATGAACACCATTGCATTGCCCTCTTCTTTAATATTCAATTTATCGGAACTCATTGTTTGCAATCAATTGATTAGTTACCATTCATAATTTGTTTTGTGTTTTCATTATGGCACATGGCATATTGACATGTAATTTTTTATTTATTTCTACGAACACACAAACCACCAGACTAGGGAATGTTTTGTCGGGTTGTGGAATGGGAATACGGTGAACTAAGTTTTGATTAAGCTGGCAAATAAATAGATTTTCTTCCAAGTGTTGACATTTTTCAGTAAGAGACTGTAGGACTGTAGTAACTAACTGGTTTTCAGTGCTGACAAGGCAGGTTTTAAAATGAGGTTTAAAACCTGTGCGCTCCCCAACTCCCTGCTGTCTAGATCCCTATCTCTTTCTTCTATCTCTTCCTTTTCAACGTTGCCCTTATATCTTCTCTTCCACTCAAGTAGGTCTTTTCCCCTCTCTCGTTCCCTCTAATGTCTCTAATATATTCCTCCCTCACTCTCCCATGTGCTCCAAGTGTCACTCTACCAGAAACATTTTGTCAAGTGCAGTATTTCATTGACACCACTATTGGAGCTGAACAGTCAGACCGGGACTGTGCCGCGTGTGTCTGTGCTGACACTTCATAGCACGGCCCTTTAAATATGCTCTGATTACCTGTGTGTGTGTGTAAAGGGTAAAGGGGGCATTAAGCAGACGCTTTTGTCCAAAGCGACTTACAATCAGTACATTTGTGGGGTTCGACATGTGGATAGTTGGAGGAGGGGGATCAAGGGGATCGAACTGCCGACCCTACGGTTAGTGGACGACCCGCTCTGTACACCCGCTCTACCCCCTGAGCTACTGCCGCCCAGTAGCTGCCGCTGTGTGTGTGTGTGTGTGTGTGTGTGTGTGTGTGTGTGTGAAGGAGGGCTGTTTAGTCTCATTATCTCCTATTACAGTGCATATTGAAGTATAAATAAAGTAGAAGTATAATTTATCTCAATGCTGATAAAAAAACTCCTCAAACAGATATTACCATGTCATTAAAACATTGTGTGTGTGTGTGTGTGTGTGTGTGTGTGTGTGTGTGTGTGTGTGTTTGTGTTTGTGTGTGTTTGATTTATTGATTGATTGATTGATTGATTGATTGAGTGTGTGTGTGTGTGTGTGTGTGTGTTGTGTGTTGTGTGTGTGAGTGAGTGAGTGA